>BLKR01010893.1:0-32500 GCA_011170035.1 Teleogryllus occipitalis
TCCCGCTCCCGCCCCCGCCCCCGCCCCCGTCCCCGCTCCCGTCCCCGCTCCCGTCCCCGCCCCCGTCCCCGCTCCCCATGGCATCTTCAGCCTACCATACTATATCACTCAATGATCGAACGATTGAATCTGGCCGCTGTGCCGTTACGTTACTTCTCGTTCTCTCCTCTCTCTCTCTCTCTTTCTCTCTCTCTCTCTGCCCTTCAACCATCCTTCACCCTCTGACACTTAAATATTCCTATCGACTCGTGAACCTGGCAACATCTCCTGTCCTTACCTCCCGTCCTGGCCTCCCGTCCTCGCCACCCATCCTCGCCAACCATTCTCGCCACCCATCCTCGCCACCCATCCTCGCCACCCATCCTCGCCACCCATTCTCGCCGCCCATGCTCGCCACCCATCCTCGCCACCCATCCTCGCCACCCATCCTCGCTACCCATCCTCGCTACCCATCCTCGCCACCCATCCTCGCCACCCATCCTCGCCACCCATCCTCTCTCCCGTCGCCTGCCGTCCTCAGTTGCCGTCTAGAGCGCTTTGCAGGACCACCACTGCCGCTTTCGCCTTCTGCCGCCCTCCTCACTTCAATGCCTTTTGTCGCCGCTGTAGCAGTTGTTTTGTCGTCTTAATGCGTACACTCCCCTTCCCCAGCCGCGTTTGCGAGCAACCGGAGCTCTTTCGCGAAGATTCGCGACGGAATCTTTTTTATTTTTATTTTTTCTTCGTTTTTTTCTCTCTTCTTTTCCGTCCTCGCCTAGTGCGAAATTGCCCCGCCGAGCGTCCATCCACGTCCTCAGGACCGGGCTCGGAAATGCCTCCGGCAGAAGCTTGTGAGGATAGAGGGCGGAGTGCGGAAGGCGGTGCAAGACCTTTTGTTTTCTCGGAGATGGTCTTGCGGTCGGAGTAACGCCCCAGATGCGTCGAACTTGGCGGAGATGAGCCAGTGGAGAGGTGTGGTTGACGGCTGGGGAAGATTAAAAGACGAAGAAACTCCTCTGTGCTGAAGAAATTTCGGCAGGCGGTTATTTTATCTAATGCACTCCAATTTATTCAGCGCCTCAGTAAGGATATTTTCATCTTTTATTTAGTTGAATAGAATAATTAATAATGAGATGAAGCTAAACAATCAACATTTTCAACCGGGTACAAAGAGCCTTCCACGATTTTACTTTCCTTTCGGGCTGTGGTATCTTACTTTAACACAATTGAATCTTCTCACATACGAATACGCACATAGATGTTTTCACCTTTCTATAGTCATATCCTTCTGATTCCGTGTAATATGAACTGGTTGAGAACATTCTCTGAGTGAAGATAACCAACGGAGATTCAATCAGCATGTTTAAACACATCGGGAATCGATACTACCAAAATCCAATTTCTCAGATCTCATAAAAAAGCTGTCGTATTGCAAATCGAGAAGCTCTCTCTTCTGTAATGCGTGATCCAATCAGCAATACTACTGTCAAATATCTCCGCGCCGTTTTCAATCGAAACGCTAAAGATGTTTACCCAAGTTTTGACCAAATTATTAACTGAACATTTTCATGATAAAAATTCATGAAGAGAATATGTTTCACTAATGTTTATTTGAATGAATTAGACTCTACAGTTGGATCGAAAATATAATACAAAGTATCTATCAACTCTAACCGCAGTTCAAGAAAGGTAATAAAAGATGTAACAAAAGGTTTTTTAGGAAGGAACTAGAAAATGCTAATTGTACGATTGACACTATCTAAGACCATACTACAATGTATTATAGCAAATCATTTCACACTAAACTACTATAATAATAAACGTCAGCACCACTCACAAGCCTCAGTAAGAAAAAATATAGAAAAACGAAATTTCTTTCATCCGAATGAAAGTTACGCTACAACTACACATCACACTTCATTACCACCTACGTTTGCAGAAACAAACCATATTTCCAAGAGCTTCACAGTAACCAAATGATCCAAATCTAATACACCGCATAACACGTATTTCCAAACAATACATCCAAATAACCCACTTGCTGCACCCACCCTCCCCCATTGTTTTTGCATCAGAATCCCACATTGCGGCGCAACCAAGCCAGCGGGCGCGATCAACACCGGGGGGGCGGCGTGAAAGCCAATATTTGTGCTATTTTCGATTGGGAATTATACATACGTTATCCACGGTGCGTAGCGGTGAAAGGAGTCGGGAGCGAGCGGCTGCCCCCGCCTGCCCACCCCACCCCGCCCACCGCCAGGCGACGGCCCACGCGCGGGCGCACAATGGGCATTTGCATGGGCACGCCGCTGCATCACGTGCCCCGCCGCCCAGTGGGTCCACGCCCTCCAAATGCAGCCCGACCCGCTGAGGTGGCTCAGGGCATCAGTGGACCTCATTGCAGAGACTTCGACCGGGAGGTTGCATGGTTCCAGTCCCAACTGACGAATTGAATGAGCATTTTCGACGCTATATTTAGGTTTTTCTAACGTGGCATCTGTGGCTAGTATCTCCAAGATGAAATTCGGTACGACTTTTTGCATCTTTCTTGGTCCTGCCGCAAGACGTCGTATGATCGCGAGCGTATCAAGCGGTGCTGCAGATTTAGCGACTCTAGCGGCAGGACTGAGAATGACACAAAAAGTCGTGCCGAATTCAATTTTGGAGATATTACCCACAGATGCCACGTTAGAAAATCCCAAGTATAGGTGGATAGCTAGATCGAGTTCAGCGGCTTGCTGGAGGAGAATGCTAGCGACCGGCTGCTCTAATAGGTAGTTTTCCGTAGTTTCCCCTATCAACATCAGGCGAATGGGCCACGGACCACGTGCGATATTTCCTTCCTCTTTCTTGTCCTATATTCACCCGTTACTAGGACACACACTCACATGCACTACACTAACAGATATGTCAGGAGACCAGTTGAAAGCTTAGAGCGTGTCTCGACTGGAACGATACTTTGCTAGTGGGAGGGTTCATGGTTGGGGGAAACTCAGCAAGAAATAATAAAATCAGTAAAATATCACAACAAAATGCAGAGAGACACAAACAGAAATTATAATGTTTCACGAGTTGCAAATGTAATTAAAAGTGATATCATTTTAATATGTCTCAAATTCTTTCAAACAAAATTATTTCATTTGTAGTTCCTGGGATTGATTCACTAATAACACATTACACATTTTGATACAAGTATAACTACAGAGAATATGTAAGTGTAAATACTATGAAAATATTTCTATCTTCTTGATTCAAGAAACATAATACTGTTGTAATGTTCGTTCTAAATAATTTTATAATGATCATGTCTATATACATGAATAAACATCTAAAGAAAACACACACCTTGAAAACATTTGATAAAACACCGTATTTATTGATTTGAAATTTACACGATATTTACTCGTGCTGTTTCTTTCTACTCCTGCGTTGCAATAGCTAGGTTACATATGGTGAATTTATAGCGCTGGATTTTCATCTTTTCTTGACCACATGAACTTAGATTAAAATAATTTTAAAAAATAAATTAAAACAAAAAATGAGCATGTCACACATAAGAATTGATACGTAGGACTCCACAGACAATAATTTATAAAATCAGTATTGCCCACTATCACAGCTGGTTATCAATGGTTAGTAATTCCAAGAAACTACAAAGTATGTTATCAAACAAGATGGGAGTAATATCTAATGATGGTAATAGTGATAATTATTAAAATTATTATTTTTGATTGATTTTTTCGTGTTTCCGGGCGCGTCAACAGCTTTGGTCATTAGTTCCGTTAGTGTAGTACATGTTTTTCTCGGGAGATGGCGGTGATCTTCCCCCGCTGGATGGCGAGATCCGGCACCGACCTACAGTCGGCTAGTGGGGTTTTCCCCTAACCAGGACTCTCCCACAAGCGGGGCACTGCCCCAGCCGGGAAAGCTCTCGACCGGTCTCCCGGGATATGTGGTAGTGTAGTGCATGTTTGTGTAAGTGTGTGTGTAAGGGGAGAGGATAGGACAAGGAAGAGGAAGGACAGATCGCGCGAGGCCGTGGCCCGTTTGATAGGGTACTGCTCCGGCATTCACCTGGTGTTGATCGGAGAAACCACGGAAAACTACCGATCAGAGCAGCCGGCCGCTAGAATTCTCCTCCGGAGAGCGACTGAATTCGACCTAGCTGAAAAGCTAGTGTCAAAAATCATGCCGCCGCCGGGACTGGAACCTAGGACCTCCCGATCAGAGGCGCAGCAGTGACATCAGTTGATGCACTGAGCTACCGCTCCCGGTGAAAATATTATTTTATTTTTAATATTTTGTAAGTAATATAATGCGGGATAGGAGTTCAGCAAGTACGCCACATGGGCTGGCTGCTTTTGGCCCACTGCGTGCACCCACAGAGCACGTGATCCGATGCACGCATGTCCATCCCGCGCGTGCATTATTAGGCCCGCGCAGTAATATGCGTTTTTACACGCGGCTCGGCGACTCTCTTGTTTCCGCGACGGGAGGGGATTGGGTCCATCAGCGTCCGACTAAACGTTCCCAAAAATCCACCCGTTTTGCATAGCTATTCATTATTAATTGACTACTATTTTTTATTATTATCGTTTAAAAATGCATTGCGGTTAACGAAAGCAAAGGGGTAGAATAATGTTGTGAATGATAAATTCTTTAATGGTAGGAGCACGTTACCACGATGGCTTCTTGTGTTCACAAAAATCCGCACAGGGCATACCAAAGGAATTTGATGAATGATTTTGAAATTAATGACGTGGTAATACTATGGTTTACAATATTCTAAAGTAGTAGAAAAGGTAGTCCATAAATTGTCAGCAAATTCCATAAGCACTAATGAATGACAATATATCTGTAACGCGTCAAGCCTTACTTGATACAGCTTGTTTTGTATATATTTTGTATGTTCTGTTGTCTGAATTATTTTGTATCTTATGTTATTGTATTATTTTGTATTGTGTTACTGAATTATTTGTATTTGTTGTTCTATATATATATATATATATATATATATATATATATATATATATATTGTATCTTCTGCTACCTGTTCTATCAGAATTTATTTGTAAGCTATTTATAAGAAATTATTTGCGCCGTGAATATACTCGGTAATTGTAATAGTAGGTAAATCCTATAAAAAATAATAATAAAATTGAATTGAATTGAAACAATTGTGAACAGAACGTATACAATTAGTACTACGTGTACTATAGTACTACTTAGATTGGTGAAATCTGGGGAAAATAAATGTTTACGATTCAAAGGTGTGATACTGGCATTCTATGATGTTATTGATGTATCATTCTGCTTAGTTTCGAAAATGTACGAAAGTAGTCAGGTACTCACCAATATCTGAGGATCCGCCCCAAGTTCCTTGCTGTGCTTGTCGGGCCAACTTGCTGATGGCCTCAACGTAAAGCCGAGATGCTGCGGCAGCTCCTACAAACATACAGGTTTGCTTTTGAGACATCTCGGAATTACACATATACAACACGGTAACCAACGTGACAATACAAACAAACGCAAAACATAACTCTTCATTGATTATCAAGATTACAATCACTCAATAAAACAACATAAGCAATACTACCAAAATTTTGTTGCAGTCACCCTCTTTGTATATGAAGAAAATACATTGTAGCAGCATACACTAAGAACATTCGTTTGTTTAATTTAACTATGTTTTTCTTCATCTTCTAAATTGCCTGATAAATTCACCATTTTACAAAAAATAGAAACTCTGAGAGGAAAAAATTGAATAATTCATTCGTTCTAGTAAAAATGTTGGAATATGAGCAACAAACGTCTAAACATCTTGCACTTATTGTATACACACGATCTTATTTTCATTACATCCAGTTCCTGAAAGAGGAAGAGACCGACAGAAAGGCAGAAAGTGTCAGTGGAGGGAGAGAAGGAAACGGAAAGATGGCGGGAGAAAGGATTAAAGTAGAATAAGTGAGAAAGTAAGAAAGGGAGCAGATGACAACATATATTAGATAGAGGAGCAAGAAGGGTTAGACCAGGCAGAAATTGCAATGACCGAGGGTGAAGGTCGAGAACAGTAGGGGAGAAGAGGGGAGCGAGTGAGAGAATAACAGAGAAAGAGTGGTGTGTGAGAGAGAGAGAGAGCGACAGAGTGAGAAAGAGCGAGAGGGAGAGAGCGAGAGAGAGAGCGAGAGAGAGCGAGAGCGAGCGAGAGAGAGAGAAAGCGAGAGAGAGAAAGCGAGAGAGAGCGAGAGAGAGCGAAAGAGAGTGAGAGAGCGAGAGAGCGAGAGAGAGCGAGAGGGAGCGAGAGAGAGCGAGAGTGAGAGCGAGAGCGAGAGCGAGAGGGAGAGGGAGAGCGAGATGAGCGGGAGGGAGAGTGAGAAGATGAGCGAGAGAGAGCGGGAAGATGAGCGAGAGAGCGAGAGAGCGAGAGAGCGAGAGGGATTGCGAGAGGGAGAGCGAGAGGGAGAGCGAGAGGGAGAGCGAGAGGGAGAGCGAGAGGGAGAGCGAGAGGGAGAGCGAGAGGGAGAGCGAGAGGGAGAGCGAGGGGGAGAGCGAGAGGGAGAGCGAGAAGGTGAGCGAGAAGAGAGAGAGAGAGGAAGAGAGAGAGAGAATTAGGGGAAAGGTAGTGAGGCCACCGGGTTGAGTGGGAGCGGTGTCCCCACCGCAGCAGGCCAGAGAGGCCAAGCGAGTGGCAAGGCGAGCGGTCGCGCGACCGCGGCCCCGAGAGCGCGTTATCCGCGCAAGCGGCCTAACGCAATTGCGGCAAGTGGTGGAGGGCGCCACGAAAAAGAGCAAAGAACAAAAGAAAAAAAGACAGCCAGGGCGACTCTCAGGAGAAACACAAAGAGGCGGCGTCCGCCCGTTCACCAATCCCCTCACCCCAAACCACCTATCCACTCCCCAGCCCATGCTCGCCCACACGCGCCGCCTCCCTCGACGGCTCGCTCGCCCGCCCACCCGCTCGCCCACCCGCCCCCTTGCTCGTCCGCTCGCCAACCCGCTTGCCCGCCCGCCCGTCCGCCAGCTCGCCCGCCTGCCTGCCCGCCCGCCCACCCACTCGCTCGCCCGCCTGCCTGCCCCCACCCTCTCGCCCAACCGATCGCTCACCGCCCGTCAGCCTGCCCACCTACCCACTCACCAGCCCCCACTCATCCATCCCCCACCATCTCCCACCGCCTCACCCAATCAACCTTCGGTACCACCTACTCATCTACCTTACTAATCAGCCCATCCACCCTCCCACAGCCCGCCCGACCACCCGCTCGCCCGCACAGACACCAACCAGCCTCTCTCATCCGCCCCGGGAAAGAAGGCTGCAGCGAGTCGGGTATTTGCCTAACAAAGGCGCGCGCCCTCGCCACAGCTGCAGGCGGCAGCGGGAGGGGAGGGGAGGAGCCGGAGGGCGACAAAATGCGACCCGTCCTCGCGCCCTCCCCGCCGGAAGTCCCGCGCCATGTTGCGCGCCAGAACTCGCCCGAAAAATTCCGCGGCCCTCTCCCGCGCTTTGAGCACGGCCCTCATCGCCCGCGCCGCTCCCAGACCGCACGGCTCATCCCTCCCGTGCTTTGTAATCACGCTGCTTAACTCGCATACATTTCGAGTGTGCACGTTTTGATGACACGACGTCCTCTGTGATATAAATACTAGTGCACTGGCTTCCCAAACGCACGCTCGTGGATTCGATCACGGCTGTACAAAGAAACTATGTTAGGTAAACATTTTCGTTTCTTCGTGTTTTAAATTATCAAATGTCTAAAAATGATTTATCGAAAACGTTCACACATCACTACGCTCATTGATTGCTCATTTTGCGGACAAATTATGTCTCTGCTCATGACAATGATATGAATGGCTCAGTTTGCACAACGATGGCTCCACAATGCATGAAACAATCGCGAACTTTAAGCGTAAAATTGAGGAAAATATAATATTATTATTGCCAATAATATACGTCAGCAATTAATGAAATGTAAAAAGTAGAGTTCATGAAAATGATTCAGTCCCGTTTCACACGTCAAAAAGAAATGAGTTACTGGTTTCACCTTAGATTTAGTGAATATTTGGGAACAATTTTATCGAGTAACGAGAAGTAATACGGAGAATATATTTGTTTAGTATTCTGAATTTCATAACTTTAAATTTATTTGTTCACCTTTCAAGTCTTTAATATAATGTTCAAGCAATTAAAATTACTACGTAGAAAATCTAGTATTAAAAATTATGGTATATGGAAAAGAAAATTTAATACTCTTCTGCAGATCATACCTGTAACCGAGAAATTGAAAATCAGTCGCCTGTGTAGGAGTGCAAAATGAGGTGCAGTGCACCACAAAACGTGGGAGTATGTTCATTGATTCTGGGAAAGTTTTAGAAACTACTTGTTCATTCTCAACACCCATCACGTTTGCTGTATAATGTCACAGCGAACTCATTTTTCACCAATGTGGGTTACAACATTAGCTCCGCGAACTCTGAATTCATCAATCACCTCCCATTGGGGGTACATCATTCGATCAACGCTAGAGGGGAGAAAGCTTCCGTGGATGTATTTGAGGGCACGTGCGTGTATGTTTCCATGAGTTCGTGTGTGTGTGGGGGGGTGAGCGCGTCAAGCCCAGATTTAGCGCGCTACGCTTACTAGGTTCAATGCCCTTTTCACTGTTTCCAATTGCACCGTTAGCTCTGTGAAATACTCGGTATTAAAAGAGAAGTGGATAAATATCTCCGACAACTCGTGTTAAAGAAACTTAACATTCTGTAGAAAAAGAGTGGTCGTAGAATGCCCAAGAGAATTAGATGTAACGTTACTTGGCAGAACTCCAATCAACCAAAACATTTAAATCGCATCGTCGAATATGTTTCAAGAAACATTATCGGTGCATTCAATGTTAGAGGTAGAAGTCACGAAATAGAATGGATTCATAATGCATTTAGCATTTTTGGCGCCACTCAAATTTGGTCCGTACAGTAATTCAGGGTTCTGCAATCCGATATTATAGTAGACTTGTCATAATGCGAATCGTTGGCTGTGCTGGCTACGTGGATGTCGATTCGGTCATCATTTTAGAGAGTTTTTGCACAACGCGAAGCACTGCACACTACGAGTACGATTCAAACCCAAATTTGAGTCTCTGTTCATTCGCTAACTCTAACGTCTCTATAGAGTTATGTCGGAGAACGATGAGCCACCGAGTAATCGGGTATAATCATGTGAATTTTATGATGTATATATCACGTGATTATGATAAGTGGAATTTTCTCCTAATTGTGTTGTCAGAGTGTGCTGCTAGGAGGATACTCCCATGCTGAAACATTATGTTGATGGACAGCACTAATCCAAAAACGAGTGAAAAGTAGAAGGCATTGTGAGAACTTAATGTTGGCAGCACACACTAGTTACAATTTGGAACTACTTACATTCATCGTAATCTTTAATCAAAAACTCTGTGAAAATGCTATAAAGGTTTCAAACGATACAGTTCACGTGGTTGTCTCTCACATAGAATCATACCACTGAACAAAACTTTTAGCAAAAAACAAAACTTCATATTTCTTTGCCTGTTGTTGTTTGAAGGCTGCTAGTATTGCAGAACACTTGATATTTTGCGCATTAGCCGAAATTTTAACCAGAGCTTCCTTGGATGATTTTGTGCTCTCGTGATATTTGGCGCCCTTAGCCTAATGCAGTCGTTCGTACCGTCGGTGCACAAAAATAGTGAAATGATAAAAACTCTCATTTTGTAAACCCATTTCTGAGTGTCGATTGGGAGCGGTAGCTGTCAAACGCGGACGAAGACCAAGGAGCAGTGTGCGCCAATTTGGGAGAGGCGGGGGAGATCAGTGCGTCACTTCGGTCTCTACGCGGCATCCCAATGAAGAAGGGAAAATCCCTTGACGTCTAGGTACGGAGATCCGCGAACAGAGGTGAAAAGAACATATCTTCGCAAAGCGGCATTAAAAGTTAATTGATGAAATGTATTTAAAAACTAGCATATTTTTGTAATTCTAACAATTTAGATTTTTTATAGATAATTTCACAAGAAAGTAAAACACAGTTTTCGGCCACGAAAGAAACGGCTCTACTGGGAGTAAAATCGTTATCCTACAAAATGATAATTTTTAGATGTGTACGTTTTTGGTGCATTAACGTTACTCGGAACTGGCTCATAAAGATTATTGTGATAAGCCAAGAAACCCGGGTTTAATTTGAATGCTAAAATAGATATCAAGCGTAATAATGGAATTAAATGCAGGTTCGCAAATCAAACAAAACACGTTGTTAGGGCAACCAATAAACAAAGTGTAGAATTCATGCTTGGTGACATAACGCTATTCAGATGGGGAGAAACGGCCTCAACACATTACATGCAAAATGTGTGGAGAGGGCATTAAAATCCGTGATCTTGTAAGAAGGCGGAAAGAATCAGTTTCTCGAAAGATATTGAAGCGTACACACGAAAGCAATTGGTGAGGTGCGAATAGTTTCTCAGCATAGGCGGGAGTATTATTTAAATGCTATTGAGAAGGGCTAAAGCTATTGGTTAGACTGATAGATTGGTATTGTGCAAATATTAGCATTGAATTATAATTGTAATTTTTATTCATTTAGTTGGAAATTTGAATTCAAATCGACTCCGTGTTTCGTGGGGATGTAAATTAAGGTAGCTCCGTAGACGGGAGGAATTTTCAATAAGTAGCTGCAGATATGCAGTCGCGCGTAGGTGTTTCATACGAATCACAACTAGGGAAAGTCGCCACCGCGTATTGATTTTATGGAAATTATTAAATCCTATTAAATACCAAATCGTTCAGGACATTCCGGAACATTTTAAATTTATTCTAATGATAGGCAAGAACGCGATAATAGGGATATCAAGGACATTACACCGACAACTTTCTGCTGATTCAACCGAGAAATCATCTGAGAAGATTTTGCAGCAAGCTAACGAATTCTAATCAAAACCGCACGGAATTTCAATGTTTGAACAGAGAAAAAATAATTATTTCTGAGTTCAATAGAAGTTTTAAAAATATAAGAATAAATGTTAATTGTCTATTGTTTTTTATTGTTTTATTGTTATTTATATTAGTTGCCATCAATTCAATCATTGGTTTTAATCAATAGAACTTTCAGGAATCGTGATTCTGTATAGAATTCCACGTCCATATACAACAGATCAGAAGTAAAACGTTGTTTGTCGAAACACATGATTAAAATTGAAATACAATTAATAAATTAACCGTCAACTTTGAGAGAATATATGAGCATAGCAGGGCAAAGGAAGAAATATAATAATAATAGTAGAGGAAGTAGTCCCTTCATAATATGTGTATAATTATTTGTAGAAAATTACAAGAGCTAGTAATCGTAGAAGAAAGGGAATTTTTCAAATGGCTAACCCAACGCAGGGCATGAGACGAGGTATTTCTCAGTATCCATGACCATAAAAACTCAGTACGATTGCTCATAAACTATTTAGAGAGAGTCGTATCACCATTTCGTTAACCAGTACAACTAAGTTTATTTCAATCCCAATCTTTTTCAACAATCGCAGCCTTTTGAAATTCTGCACAATGAACCCGGCGCCGCCCGGACCAACCGTCACGGCAGCTCCGGCGCGTGCGAGTGTGTGCGTGCGTTGACGCGCGCCCGCTGTCGGACGCAGCCCGCACGCCGCATCTCGCGTGCGCCGTGCGTGCGCTCGCGCGCACGCCTGCAAGCGTCCGGCTCAAAGGGCACGCAGCGCGCACGGCCTGGCGGTGATGGGCGCGCCGCATTACGTCACAGTCGGAGGATTCGAGCGCATCTGATCACACGCGGCGCGCGCGCCTGTCGCTCTCAACTGACGCGGGGGTCGAACCCGCGACTCCCCTCCCCCGCTACCCGCGCCTGGAGAGGGAAAGGGAGGGAGAGGATTGAGAGATGAATGGAAATGCCTGCTAAGAGTGGATTAGTGAATCCTGATAACTGTACAAATATTCTTTCCACACAGATCCTCCAATAAAACATCATCATCATCAGATTTCTTTGTTCGACGTGTTTTTGCAATGCATTTTAACCCTGGAATAACAAGGCTGGGGTCACCTGTGAATCTCTGTGATCTGTGATCTCAGAATGAAATTTACACGTTTAAATATTAGTAACCTTGAATAGCGCTACCATGCGGTCATTGTTTCTTGCATTCCAGTCACTCAGCTTCCGCCACACAGTCGACTTGTGTATCTTTTCTCCTCACGATATTCTACAACAGGTAATATAAAATAAAACGTAATTGAGGTTGTATGTTCCCCCACCTTATAATTAACGTCTCATATTTTTCTAAGGAGTATGCTTTTAGGTTTTTGTTTTTTACTGTTAAAATGTCAAGGAATTCATCATAAATTACCCATTTGTAAGAATAGCATGGAAGATTGAGTTTTATTTATTCTCTGCTCCTTGCAGCTTTATGTGAAAGTTTCTTGCCAGTTTGAAAATCAGATCAGCGGCATTCATAATTTTCTAATATTTTTATATTTGTGGTTTTGTATCAAGCTCTCAACAGTTATCTTTCTGAAGTTATTTTGTATGCTAACAGCACCAACTATATCTCGTAGGTTTATCTGTACGGAAGAGTAGCTTTGTTTGCAAATTGATCGATTTAGTAGTTTATATACTTTGTTCTACAGTTTATTGTGTGATAAATGATAAATAAATAAGCTTTCTTTTCACTAAATTAAATATTGCATCGTTCATTGTTGAATATTAAACTTAAAGAAAAGAAAGAATATATAAGAGAGGGAGGGGTCATCATTGACCCTGTTTTGTAGTTAGTATTCGTTGAAATGAGCCTTGTGAATCCATGGTTAGATGCATTTTATTTACATACTATGCTTTACATAAATGTTACAGGTTTCAATAGGTAATAATAATAATAATAATAATAATAATAATAATAATAATAATAATAATAATAATAATAATAATAATAATAATAATAATAATAATAATAATAATAGCTATATCAGCCGTAGTACTAGCAAAACTTTCAATTTTGCTGGGTAAAGATGAATCATAGCACTAAATGTATTTTATTTGAGTGCTACGTCCGTTATCTTGCCGATGCAACATTAAAATAAATGTAACCCGCTTGAAACACCAGGTTAAGGGAAATTTTAATATGCAATTCCTAGAAAACAGTTGAGTAACAAACAAAGAGGAAAATACTACTCGAGAAGTTCCATAACCCCATTCCACCAACGGCAAGCAGCCAAAAGGCGAACGTCGAAAACGTCAACGCAGTGGCCCTGCTATTCAGAGGGAGACTTCCCCTTTAACGTCCTACGCAGCCGACGAGTCTGCATTTTCCCCCGCTGCGGCTGCTACCCACCCTCCCTCCCCGCCACTGCATAATCCCCTCCATCACCCCCTCCCCTTTTCAATCCACCCCTTCGGGCTCAAGTCTCTGCCGCCCCAATCATCTCGCGTCACTCCCCCATCACTGAATCCTACTCCTGATTCTAGGTGACCATGCGCTCACTTGAGACAGGTTCCCGGTCCGCTGTGCTCTTCTTCATCCTGCCTGGCCTCGTCCAGCCCATTTCTTGGCATTAACTCCATCACCGCCACCATCTTCACTGCTATCGTCTTCTATGGAACTCGTCGATCCCTCTACCACTGTCTCTTCTTCATCACTCGCAGCCCCACCTCGTTCTGCCTTGTCTCTCCTCTCCTTTCCTTTCCGATCTTTTCCTCGCCCCGACGTCACCATCTCAGGCCATCTGACTCCCCTGCCTATTCCGTTTTGCACGCTTCACCCACCGAATTTCGCCTCCTCTCACCGGGAGAGGAGGCTCAGGGCATCAACTGAGTCACAGCAGTGCCTTTGTCCGGGAGGTCCTAGGTTCAAAGCCCGAAGGCGGCAAGATTTTTGACACTAACTTTCTGGAGAATTGTAGCGGCTGGCTTCTCTGATTGGTACTTTTCCGTGGTTTCTCCGAAAAATATCAGACAAAGGCCAGAGCAGTACCCTAACAAACGGACCATGGAGCGCGCACGATCGTTCCTTCCCATTCCTTGTCCTATCCTACCCCCTACTTACACAATTACACTTCAATGCATTACACTGCCACACATGTCGGGAGACCGGTCGGGAGCCTAGAGCATGTCCAGGCTGAGGCGGTGCCCCGCTAGTGAGAGATTCCTCGTTGGGGAAAACCCCGCTAGCTCACAGTAGCTCGGCACCGGATCTCACCAACCAGGGTCTCCTCCCGAAAAACATTCACTTCACTTATGGGACTACTTAACAGTTGACTCGCCCAGAATCATCAATCATTCGCCTCTTGTCAACCCTTCACACTCTCCCACAATCCTGATACATGTCATGACTACACCACTTTCATCGTCACCACTGATGCCACTACTTTTCCAAAGACTAACACGATCCTAACTCCGCAACCGTGTCTTCCCGACCAAATCCGCGCTCCCAGTCCACCAGCAGGGTGTTTTCGTCGTCCGAGTCACCAATCTGCAAGGCGCCAACATTCCACCTCCTCTACCTCTGCCTGTGCCACTGCCGTCACCACTATCGCCGCCGAAGCGCCCAAATTCCACGCAAACTCTACCAGCGACTCTTCCGACTCCGACATCAGCTCCGTCGCCAACGCTACCGCCGCGGTCGGTGTCTCTGAGCAAACTCCGTCCCCAGTCGCCACCCGCGCCACCACCAGCGGCGCCGACAACGCCCCTCACCGCGGCTGGGGCGCCCCCTCCCCGAGCACTGGCAGTTTGTCAGGTCACACTTCGCAATCCCCAACCGAGGACCCTTCTCACTGTGACACATGGACAGGAAAGCACTGAAATAAAATCCTCTGCATCTTATGGATGTTTCAGATAAATTAAATGCAATTAACCATTTAAGATAGCAAGGCCACAACGAAGCTTCATCTACCTGGGGTTTTCTTTATTTATTTATTATTCGACTGCCTATCTCTTATGGCAATCGTTGAACGGATAAGACTGATTTGATGGATAAGATGTATGATATTGATATATAAAAGAATTTATGATATGGTGGAGCGTTGGTGGAACGAGGAGCAAGAAAACAAGAGAATACTGAGAAAACATGCCATGAGTTCAATTTTTGCCAAATGTTCCCCACGGAGCAGTAGGAAATTGAACACCGTATCCAGAGGTAGAGAAGCTCTACCGGCTATGCTAAGAGTATCGCTACTATCAACTGCTGGTCCCCGTTACAAACTTTGTAGATGGAGACAGTCGGTTTAAAGTTGACCTTTACCTCCATGAAAACCTCCGTGAAGTTGACGTTCACCGGCTGAGATTGCGTAGAACAACTACTGTTGCTTCTGCAGCTTCTCTGAGCAGCACCCTGGTTTGAGAACCAATTAGAGGCGATTACATACCCAACAGCTAGTACGAGCAAAATCTTCTGGTTTTCAAATATTGCGAACCTAGCTTTGTTAGTATTTTTATTCATCATCAAACTATTTGTAGTAAAGGGTGGGGTGTGGATTTTGAAGATCAAGAAAACGCACGCAGATTATACTTCTCGCTGACACTTTACATACAGTTTTTACATTTTTGGGGAGGAAAATAAAAAATAAATAAAATAAATAAAATGAAATGATCTAGAAGAAACTCAAGAGTATGGCGAGAGCGCGTGTGTCGGGGCAAATGCTTTACACGATTGTAGAGCCAAAGAAATAAAGAAAGAAAATGTTAAAACCGTCTCAGGTTCTTTTCTCCTTTTCCAGTCACTACTTTCTCTTCTTGTCAGCCAATCAGCAGGCTGGAGGGGTCCGCGAAGCAGAAGAGCAAGGAGCAACGGGACACCCTGCGATCTAACAAACCGGATAAATAATTCAGTCACACTTCAGAGGGCGCACCGGCACGTTGGGGAAACTAATCCGGTCTGTGTTATCAGTTGTTATTCAAACCTTTTATTTATTCACTCCGTTTTTCTCCTCCTCCTTCTTGGCAAGTGAAAAATCACCGCTTCACGTCAGGGTTTATTAAACTTGGCGCACGCAGAGAGAGGAAAGTCGGATGGAGTATAAATAAAGAGCCCCATCTAGATGCAGTGGGTGTCTCGTTACGGCTTGGGGTCCCCTCGCTGCCGGCTTCCCGATCTTCGAATGACACTAGTTGGATTCCGACGAATGTTCGGAGGAGAGGACTAACACTACACATTCCTCCACGCTCTTTCTATAAAAAAGACACATCCCGAAATTTCATGTGAGATATCTATAGAAGATTTCAACTCTAATGAACGTCCTGGAACGCTAAAAGTACAAGTATTTTTTTACCTACTAAACACTCCCTACGATTCAACCTTACTTCAACTTCATGTACGAAAAACATATATATACTTGTTTTTTTTAATGTGGCATCTGTGGGTAGAATCTCTTAAGATGGAATTCGGCACGACGTTTTGGGTCTTTCTTGGCTCTGCCGCAAGATGTCGCATGATCGCGACCGTATCAAGCAGTGCTGCAGATCAAGCGTCTCTAGCAGCAGGACTGAGAATGCCGCAAAAAGTCGTGTCGAATTCCATCTTGAAGATACTACCCACAGATGTCACGTTAGAAAAACCCAAGTATATTTATAGCTCACCATTACGGTTCGAAGCATCCAATGATCCCATGGAAAAAATAAAAAAGGTAAGTAAAGTAAAGAAGCAATAATAAATGATGAAGTCTGGTGAAGGGGCAGTAGTTAGAAGAAAACCCAAAATAGTGTAGATCCAACTGTCATCTACTGAGTGAGACTGGCATGTTAATGTACATTCTATTTCGTTGCTACATTCAGTAATTATTAGTTCTCATTAGATGGTGTTTGTACAGTAGATGATTTAACAATCTATTTGAAATAACATTCTTTCGGAGTAGAGACGATAGTTGTCAGTAATATAATTGTAGTATCTGAGCTAGCATGGAAACATTGAATCCTTGATAGAAAGCACAGAATTTTTGTTATTCGTTTCCTGGGTCTACCTCAGGTCAGAATTGCCTTCTAATACATTCCGGCCTCTTTAACTATTGTTGGTCAGCAAAAAATAGTCGATTTGATAATAAGCTCTGTATTAAATTATTTTTTATGGAAGACCGTAAAATGAAAATTGTGCTATATACATTAATTTCCAGTTATAAACAGTTAATTTAATGTCTTCACTGTTTTGAGGTTGAAGATTGACTAAAAAACATGAGACCCTTGATGAATAACATTATACCCAATTACACTTTCTATTAAATTCGCAACTTTTATCTCCTAAGATAATTCAGATAATTTATCATATTAAAGAAGTGCAAAGACTTTGAACTTATAAGACACAATCTTGTGTGACCAAATAATGAGCGCATGTGGCAAAAGATGAAGATGAAACAATTTTAAAATATAATTGTTATAAGTATTCACTTTTGCGATTAGACCATTTGTTCAGTGGTACGAATGAATAAATATTTGGAAATTGTATCTACAATCGGATCGTTAAAAATTATTGACCATTAAAAAAGAAAATGAAGTAGATCACTGTAGCGGAAAATCACAGAAAGAACAAACTTTTAATGACAACTCTCACGCGTCAACGCCCTCTCATCTACCAGCTCTCGCGTCAGATGAGAGAGCGTGCGTTTCTCAACAGCACGCGCGAGTGCATCGTCTTTGGCGACTGCACGCTCCAGCGCACGGAATAACGACATGGCTGCGCTACGGAAGGCAGCCAAGGCGAAAACGCGCACAGCACCAAATGCAACTTAAATCTCCCGTAAGACGCCCGGGCGCTCGTATTGCCAGGCTGCGGTGATTTGATATGAGAAAGTGTGTGCAGAGAGCACGGAGGGATGAGGGATGGCGTGCTGGCTCCGAAACCCGAGTTCGGAGGTTCGAGTTCGGTTGGGATCGTTGGATTCTAGGGAGCGGAATATTTCCACTGCGTCAGAACTTGCCTGTGACATCCTAAAGATATTAAAGATGCCCAGTGATATTAAATTCCTCCCGTAATATCAGGTGCTAACTAGATCTCATGTTCTCCCGACCATATATTTCGAACAGTTAAACTGTGGTTGACATCCAGGTTGAAAGGAGAATAACACCCAGGCGCTGCAAGGGACGACCAGGAGTTTCGGTTGCGTGAAAAATCCCTTAGAGCCGTACCGGGGAAATATTTGATTTATTATCGTCAAATTACAGTGAAACTTTTATGTAAAAATGCACGGGGAAGAAAAATAGTTTCTTTTACTATATGTAGTTGAATGACAACAAAAAGAGGTTAGCAACATTTCAAAACTAGAAAGTTTTGCTCTTGACACGCAGAAAACTTATTTGCGCCAGTAAAAGAAATGCAGATTTGATTTTATAGTATTGGTAACAAATTAACAATTTAATCCCCTGCGTACCCTTATCACAATTAGAAAAAGGAGAACATGGGCATAGTAAAGTAAAAGTAATTTCTAGAAGCAAAACAAGGGGCTATCTCCGAAGGTATCAAAGAAAGTCTGGTTCTAATATATTGGAGCGGAATGTGAGCAAAAGGTCATCTAATTGCAAAATGTTTTGAACACGGATTCAAATGAAACAATAAAGTGAGGGTGCTAAGCCGTCAATGAGGAAGGCCACGTCAGTGTTCTATATTCTACATAAGCCGTACGTTCTAGATGTTGCACTATACATCGCTCAGCAATCGCAAGGTTCTGCATTTAAACCTCGATGATGGTGTATTGTTCTATTTTAGATAAATAATACGTATTATTCTGCCATCTGCTTACATTTAATACTTCTTAATGAAACGGTGATGACTAGATAGACGTTGATATCTCAATTTTTTCCAAAACGTATAGAAATGATCTTATTGCAACTAATCCAATTGCATTCATTCGTGTTGGCAGAAAAATAGAAAAGTGCCACCAGGTAATCGTGTATACACACAATATTATTCACAGAGAGAGCATTTCGACAAATTCCGTATATTAGTTTAAGTGAAGAGCGAGGCGTGGCGGAGCGGAGAGAGGCGGGGTAGGGAGGGGCGGGCGGTGCGGGGAGGGGCGTGGTGGGGCGGGGCTGGGCGGGGCGAGGCGGATTTTCAGGCACGGCCCGACGCGGGAAATGGAATACGAGCAGCACCGCGCTCCCGAATCACAATGCCTCTTCCGTGGCAATTGGGGGCGGCTCCATTCGCGAGGCGCAATTGCTGGATGGCGCGGGAGGGGAGCGGGGCCCCGCGGGAGTGCGCCGCTTAAACTTTAAATTACAGAGGCGGCCGGAGAGGGGTCGCGAGATCGAGGCTCGCCGGGCGCCACGCCTGCGGTAGGCCGGCGAGCGGGGCGGGCGCTGGCAGTTGGGAGGTATGGAGAAGGGGAAGACTGAGGGGCAGAGCGGAGCGGAAAGGGGACGGGACGGGTAAAAAGGAGGGCAGAGCGGTGCGAGGCGGGGAGTGGGACACGGCAGGGTGGGGAACTTGTGATTGATTGATTATTTCGTATTTCCGGGCGCGTCAACTGCTATGGTCATTAATCCCGTTAGTGTAGTGCATGTTTTTTGTCGGGAGATGGCGATGATTTTCCCCCGCTGGATGACGAGATCCGGCGCCGACCTACCGACGGCTACTGGGGTTTCCCCCTAACCAGGACTCTCCCACCAGCGGGACACTGCCCCAGCCGGGACTAGCTCTAAGCGCCCGACCAGCCTCCCGGAATATGTCCTAGTGTAGTGCACGTTAGTGTGTGTGTGTGTGTAAGGGGAGATGATAGGACAAGGAATGGGAAGGACAGATCGCGCGCGGTCCATGGCCCGTTTGTTAGGGTACTACTCCGGCATTCGCTTGGTTTGATCGGAGAAACCACGGAAAACTACCGATCAGAGCAGCCGGCCGCTAGACGTCTCCTCCAGACAGCGACTGAATTCGATCTAGCTGAAAAGCTAGTTTCGAAAATCCTGCCGCCGTCAGGACTCGAACCTAGAACCTCCCGGTCAGAGGCGCTGCAGTGACATCTGTTGATGCACTGAGCTACCGCTTCCGGTGGGGGGGGCATGTGGTATGAGTGCGGGGAACTGAGCGGCTGGCGAAACGGGGAACGGTTGGAAATGAGGAACGGGGCAGGCAAGAAGCTGTGCGAGAAAGTTTGTAAAACGGTGCGGGAAAGACTGTGCAGCGGAACGGGGTGTGGCCTGGAATGAGGATTGGGGCTGGAAGCAGGGAAAATCGTAAATAGAACGTGTCAGGGAGCGGCGTGGGCTAAGTATTGAAAGGACCTTAGCGAGAAATTTAGAGAATGGGTACGAGGCGGGGGATGCGGGGAGGGAAATGGCGCGGAATTAAGAACGGAACACAATGGGGGGAAATTTGAAACTGTGGGAACCAGAAGGGCAACGGCAAGAGGTCACGAGTGGGGTGGGGAATGGAGCGGGGAATCAAGATGAGTCCGTGTGGGGAGAGGAGCGGGGCCAGGAGTGGGACTGAGAGCGGGACCAGGGGATTAGAATGAAGCTAGGAAAGGACTAGAGTCACCGCCCACACGCGGTAGCAGACGAGCCAGCTCCAGTGGAGGGAGGAAGTTCGGAGCGCTAGGTTTCGGGTGGTGAGCTGGGTGAAGGAGCGTGTATGGGCCACTGTCTGCACGGCCAAGCGAGATGGCGGGTATCCCGGAGCAATGGAAATGGAGTCGGTGGACACAAAATATCAGGGTGAGTGAATGGATACGTCGAAGAGGAGTGGGCGAGAGAGGGGAGCAGGTGGACGGGTGAAGGCGACCGTGAAAGGATGAGCTGAGAAGGGGAGGGAAGCGCTGGGCGTGGTGAGGCGGACTGGAGTGAGACGATGCCAGGCAGGACGAACTAGGGGGAGAGTGAAATCGGAGTTGGGCAGTTATGAGTGAGGCGGGGACAGCAGAGGTGAGGCTAGGCGCGAGAGACAAGGAGTGAGGCGGGGCACAACGAGATGAGGCGAAAGCGGGTGGGGCGCGTGACGGGGAGCAGCGGGGAGACGGGATGCCAGGCGGGGCGGAACAAGGAGAGGTGGGACTGGGACAGAGAAGGAACGGGAAGAGGCGAGAGGGGCGAGGCGGTGCAGAATGAGGAGAGGTGGGACGGGGTCTGAAGAGCAGGGGCGGGGACAGGCGAGAGGGGAGAGGTGGGGCAGAACGAGGAGAGGTAGAGGCGGGCGCGACGGAAAGGGCAGGGGCGAGACGGGGCGGGGCGGGGAAATATAAAGGAAGGCCGGGCGGGACGAGTAGAGGCGGGATGAGATCTGGAGAGCAGGGCCATGGTGTGGTGGGTACGGTGCGAGACGATGTACCTATGGCTGACAAAAAAGTCGACGTTTCTTAAACAATCCACAGCAATTTCGTTGTTTTGCGTCATCCTCTTTATCACGCTGCACATTTTGTCTGTGCAATCCGAGGGAATTTTAGGTGGTTTTACTTCGATGGTGTATGAATGGAAGTGACCAAAGAGTTAAGTAGCAAAACATGATGTTATTTATTATCAATTTTACTCTTTACATTCGATAATAATTTTTATTAACATACAACTAACATGCTGGTAACCAAACAATAAAATATATTCCCTTTTACGTATTTTAATTAAAAATGGATGGGAAATACCATGTTTATTGGTCTATAATTAAAACATGGATGTTTTCTCGTCGATACTTTCATCGACATCAAAAACCTTTATCGATGCATCGAAACATCGATATATGGAAACATCGATGCATCAAAACATCGATGCATCAAAACATCGATGCATCAAAACATCGATGCATCAAAACATCGAAGTATGGATGTTTTGGTAAAATTTGCCATCACTAGCTGTGCCGTGCGGGGCTCGCTGCAGACGGCGTGGCGGGGAGGCGCTGGCGGGTTTCGTGGCTCCGCTGCTGAATAAGCGACGCGGCAATGCATCGCTAATGCGATTCCCCGCCTCCCTCTTGCGGCCCAGAGCGGCGCGGCGCGGCCCGGCGCGTGGATTCCGTGTGTGACCGTGCGATTCGCTCCGCCCACAGCGCTGCCGCCGCCGACGCTTGGATAGAGCGATGATGATGCAGAACATTGAAATGGCAGAGGAAACCATCTTCTTTTCAGGTCAGATAGTAGACCGAATGCCTTTGTAGGTTTTGCATAATATTCTGTACATTTACCGGTTACACATTTTATAGATAGAATTTAAGTAAAAATACTTCTAATAATAACCTGTTTATTTCTTAATATTTATAGCTTAATATTTTACTTGTCAGTAATAGGCAGTAATAATAATAATAACAATTATGTTATATTATTATTATTATTATTATTATTATATTATTACTATTATTATTATTATTATTATTATTATTATTATTATTATTATTATTATATACAGAACGAAACGTACCCCGAAATCTATAAATAAGTGAATACCCTTTTTAAGTTGCAGAAAGAACATCAGTTCCAAATACTTCAGATATGTAGGGGAGCCTAAATGTATTTTGTATTTGTAAATAATATTAAATATGGATTGTACTTAAAACTTTGAATAGAAATTTAATTTTGTAAAACGGAAATTTATGATGCTTTATTTTAATTACAGCCCGGCATTCCTTCTTGATCCTGCGACATAGCGTTCTATATTTCCTCCGAAGTGGCAGCCGAGTCCTAGGACGAGCAGTTCGCGGAAGCGGTGTGGCTGGCAAACAACCGAGCACTCGCTGGTCTCTGCGTTCGGGCGCCCGCCGCCGAGTGCCATCATGGCCTTGAGAGAAAGACGCGCAAATGTTAAAATCACGGAGAAAGCAGACCTCTAGCACCAACGTCCCGGCATGCTAAGATAAACAAGTGATGAGACGAAATTGCAATTATTGCAAAAATATGTGTCTTGTCCGATGCGATGGTGCGTCGATTTACAAGAAATTTTAAAACGAAATGTTGAGTTCCTCAGGTTTAAAATTAGGTTTGCTTTACAACTTGTTGTTTGTTACGCATGTAAAATAACCGTCATGCTTTGTGCGTCAGAAGACCCTTCGTGATAGTAAAGCATGTAGTCTGAAAGGAAATCGGGCTGCAATGGTAGTTTGAAGTAGTAATTACGGGTATTACCCGCGCAAATTTTCTTCCATGATAGCCTTTCTTCTACCTGGTACATTAAAAATGTGAAGGCTTATCGCAAAAAGCACTGATAACATTCCGAACATGATATCTCTTCCCGAAACAGAAGCTATTTGCCATTGAAGACGACAATGGTTACTTTTCTTTAAAAAAATCTAAAGAATAGGCCGAGGCAGGTCCAAAACCTTATTAGAAGACACTTCAAACTTCCTAGAAATTTAGGAGAACTTATAAAAGCGGCGATCGTAAAATTATTGAGAAAGTTGCGAAGGCATGCTAGTTCAAAAAAGGGGAACGAGGTTTTGATGTATTTCTATGTTATACATGATGCTTCTGCTTACACTGAAGCAAGTATTTAGACAATACGGAGGTCACAGACTAAAGGAGCCAATAATCCTTTCAATTCCTCAGAAACGCCTGGTAAAACAGTTAACATTTAAGAGTCCTATGTATCATACTTTATGTAGCTGTATTTTTGTTAATATTTTCACCAATTTTCCCAAAATCTTCGAGAGAAACATTGATTTAAAGTATTTTAAAACTTTAAAAACTGTAGTCTTGTTAGTTACTATTTAGACTGACACAATTTGTAAGAAATAATTCGTTATAATAAAGAAAGATAACTCTCTTCAGAGAAACGATGTCAGAATTTTATTAGGAGAAGAAATTTTCTAGTCCTACACTACATTGAAATATAAGTTTTATTTTAATTTTCCAGAGGTTGGCATTGCTTCAAAATATCTGAGGGCAATTTCGTCACTAATACCGTACCCTACCTGCATTTCTGCGAGTCATCAGTCAAGAAAAGTTGAGAGGGATATTACTTAGCAATCCTGCATTCTTGATACAGTCAAGTAATTTGTTCTCATCATACACCTAAGTAAAGTTTGCAAATTCAAATTGCTAGTTGACTTGTTCCAAATCTACCAGTGCAACACCAATAACGTATGAACCGACAATGCAAGAGATTTTACGACGCAAAAACTATCGCTCATTGAATTGAAATCGGTGAAGTGGCAATACATTTGAAATATCTTCGTATATTTTGTTCACTTTTATTGTACCTACACAAAGTGTAAATAATTGTTGAAATTGTATTTAACAAAATGTTCAAAATATATCAACTTACTCATAATTACTACCTCCTAGCTGATAAATACGCAAAACAAATATGATTTCCAATGTTTCAGAAATTAACTTACTTTACCTGTTCGAGCGTACGTGCATTAAGTTCTATTATGCATATTTTATCATTTCATTAACCTAATGAATATCCATTCCTAACACCTGAAAAACATTTTGAATGAAAATTTTGTCTTTCTCGTATGCAATGACTGCACCTGGTGGCGTTTTTTCCTAAATGAAAGTTTCCCCGGATAATGAAATCTCCTCCCTGTTTTGATCGCGTTTGCTCATTTGTGAGTCAAATTAGCGTGCACGAGTGCAGGCTGAAAGACAGATGTGGTTTTATGCCACGGGAATAATTCTAAATATGCGAGTCATGGGTTGTAATATAACCGTGCGCTGAATAATGCTGTAGCCTATGCTTACCAAACTAAAATTGGATCACTGGGGAATCTCAAGGGAATTTCAAGTGTTTTTTCCACTTTCAACAAGTTTTTTTCATTATACATTGTAACAGTATAATTTACGTTTGCCAGGGCCATGGTTTATGTTCACATTGAACAGATTTCCGGTTTACACACAATCCGCATTGAGCAAGTTTTATTATATTGTGTTAAACATTAACTCTCATTTTTCATACAGCGAATCTATTGAGGAAAATGTAATATACATTTTGCTGCATCGGTCGTGTGGAAACATAGTAGAGTCAAGGACCGATCAAAATTGGTTTTAAATCAATGAACTTTAAATTTGTAAATATTTTACAAGAATTTCCGCAACCAAAATAGAAACAGAACATGTGACTTGACAATTCTTTATTTAGGAGAATACTTTTCGTTCTCGCTATTAAGAACCAAAAATTCAAAATATTAATTAAGCGAGCTTCGTAAACCTAAAATACAACCTCTTGAGGACCATTGTGATGGCAATGAATGAGGATGGGGAGCAGAAACACAGGATCCTATTATGATTAGCAGAATGAATGTCTAAGAAGAAAGTCCGTTTCCGATTTTCGCGTTGCTGTGTAATGTCAAAAATTGTTAATAAACCATAGTATAGTTAATTGCCGTCACTCTGTCACCTGTGTGATTTCGTCAAATTTGACGGAAAGTATTTTCCACTCAGTAATTGATGACCATGTTACTAGTATGTTAGTGTATTATGTGCATAATTAGCTTTAATTTTGTTTTTTAACATCTGCATTTGATGATTATGTTATTATTATTATTATTATTATTATTATTATTATTATTTAAATTATATATTTTTATTTACAAAAAATTTTAACAGATATTTATTAATCCATTTTTAAAAGAGAGGACAAATTAATGAACTAAAAAAAATCAAACCTAACCCACTCCATCATTTGCCTCACAATTTAGATTGGACAATAGAGAGCCCTCAACTTTTTTCAGTCTCAGATTCCAATTTTTACTAAAAATGTATAATCATTAAAATTCTATTGTAAAACGTTTATCTAACGCATTTCAACACCTTAAGAAGACGCCAAAACGAGAGCAGACGAAACGTTGTGCATTGTAATATTTTAGATTTAGGTTAATTTAAGTTTTTGTTGGTTCACGTACGTACGTCAGTTCTTTTAACAATTAAGTAATAAGCACATGTATTGTAATAAATATTCTTGTTGTAAATAAAAATTCTACATAAATTGTTTAAAATGTGAATTGTAGTAAACCAAACCCGGATCTCCTGTATTAGGCACGTAAATCAGAAACCTCGTGTTCGATTCTCCGTCGGATAACATATACTTTGAACTATTTATTCATAAAATGTGTGGTATTATTGATTTTAATTGAATATGAAGGTCTTCTCCCGATCCCCGATACGATCATCACTTTTCAACCCAACCATCGATGAGGTATTGTTAGGAGTGTGATGCGCCATGCCCGTAACAAAGGTATTCTAATTTTTATAATTACAGTGGTTTCGTGGCTACATAAATAATGGGAATATTCGTGGTAACAATTGAACGGGTTTTTAGGGAATCGAATTTCCCGTAAGATAATGTAAGTAATAATAACTTTTTCATCTTCGGGTCTTTAATGACTTATTACGCAAAGTACACCAGCTCGTGACACACTCGATCATCTAAATCAAGGGTCTCCAAGTCACGGCCCGCGGGCCACATGCGACCCTTCACAGTACGTATTCTATGTGGCCCGCCAATCCAAAGTACATTCTAATTCAAATTATTCGCGACACAGATTATAAAATTTGTTTCATTTATTTATTTTACGTCAAAAACAGTCACAAATTGTGTGTGACATGCTATGGGGAGAAGTGAATTCTGTGCACGTTTTCAAAATTCACTGATCTCTACCCTAAGCCATATAGTACGTGTGCGAGACATATAACTTAAATTTTGAAAATTTAAAATTGTAACCCTCAATGTTCATTAATTATGACAAATACTTGGGAATTCTCTTGTAGTGTGCCCATATATATTTGACGACTTCATTGTGAATTGTTTTGACATTATTTAATAAAAAATTATTTTCCAAATAGGCGATACATTCTATACTATCATAAAATTTAATTTTTGGCCTTCGAGGTTTTTAAAAACGTCCTATTTGTCGACCCCCGGTAGAATTAATTTTGAAGATCTCTGATTTAAATCATAACTGATGATTTCATGAACGTCAGCGAAAGCCAGATAATAGAGTGAACTTCTCTGCCGAAAAATCAATTTTTAGTTTTCATACATTAAAAAATTAATTTAACGAAAAAATATTGAAGGAAAGAATAAAATTATTCACTTCGTGGTGCGTTTTGTTGTATTTAGTAGTATTGATTGTGCTAAACTTTAAAAAAATATAATCTGCTGCAAATCAGTACATGTTCAAAGTATGTTGTACACATCATTTTATTTTTATTTAGTCTTCATTTATTAACATATTGTAATTTCACGTTGATATTGCAATCCTGATTTTCCTATAATGATATTATGAAATAATGATTATGGTTATTATTAATGCATTATGGATTTATTTCAAAAATAAAAAACACTTCTGAATAATGCAATACTCGTATAAAGCCATTGATTAACATTATATCACTCTACAAACATTATGTAGTCGTAATTAAAAGGATGAAAACTGATGCTATAAAAATGAAAATCAAAATTTCCATTTTAATTTATAGGACATCTGCCTTTTCCAATTCATGTAACATTAGTATACAATCTTAGTTTTGTGTTTAGCTAGCAAACAATGTATTTGAAGATCAGAGTAAATGAAGAAGAAAATACATACATTTCGTAAAGCTCTTATTATATTGCAAAATTACAAAACCTTTATACTGATTTCACAATATACTCAGAGAAACTGCAGTAGCTTTAAGGCTGGTAAAATCACAGTTATGTGCGCAAATTCTAATATTTTTCTCGCAAACGAATTTTAAATTTTATTCACAAAATGTAATTACAAAGTAATAGTGTAATTTTTATAATTAAATTTTGCCCACTGCGTAAGTCCCCGACTCTAATGAACGTGACGTTATTATCATTTTCCACTCCCATATTCGCACTGTTGTGACGCTTTCTCGCTCACACCGGGAGCGGTGGTTCAGTGCATCAACTGATGTTACTGCAGCGCCTCCGACCGGGAGGTCCTAGTTTCGAGTCCCGAGGGCGGCAGGAGTTTCGTTACTTGCTTTTCAGCTAGGTCGAATTCAGTCGCTGTCTGGAGGAGAATTCTAGCGGCCGGCTGCTCTTTTCTGTGGTTTCTCCGATCAACACCAGGCGAATGCCGGAGCACTTACACTAACTTACACTACACACACACACACACTAACACTAACATGCACTACACTACCACATATTCCCGGAGACCGGTCGGGAGCTTAGAGCTTTTCCCGGCTGGGGCGGTGCCCCGCTGGTGGGAGAGTTCTGGTTAGGGGGAAACCCCGCTAGCCCACGGTAGCTCGGCGCCGGATCTCGTCATCCAGCGGGGGAAAAACATGCACGACACTAATGGGACTAATGACCACAGCAGTTGACGCGTCCGGAAACACGAAAAAAATCAATCAATCAATTCTCCTCCCAGCTCATGAGCCCGTACTCATTCCCACCCATTGTCCCCGCTCACTCCCCGACGCAGGTCCCCGCCTAACGGCTGTGCTACCGCCCGCCCCGCCCCGCCCCGCCCCGCCCCGTCCTCGCCCTCTCCGCGTGGGCCGCTCCGCCGGCGCGCGCACGTCCGTTAACGCCGGGCCTGGCCGCGTGCGCGGCGTATGTGCGATAGTCGATACCCCGCCGGGGACGTGACTGGCATAACTCCCTGGGGCGCTGGCAGGGGCCACGCAGACGCTCGCATATCACACTTAGCGCACCCTGCGCGGGATGCACTGCTGGAGGGGCTGCGCGAGTTTTCACATAGACCGCCTACAACCTCATACGTTATCAGGCGGCTTCCCGCGAACGTTGCAGCTGCCGTGGACAACAAATCGACGAATCAAACATTATTCGTAGAAAATGATGGAACATCAAAACAAATTTTCAAAAATTGCAGATTTGCCCTAATATCCCGGAATTTGTAATACAATTATGTGTGTTAGTATTTGCAATACGACTATAATATTACTAATAATACAATTATATTATTTCAAATAACTTATAAATTTGTATATTCTAAATGAGCACTGAACATTTCTTCTCCCTTCAGGCACACAATGTGACATATGTGTGGTGAGTGATTGATTATTCGCTGCACATCTGGGAAATGCGCAAATGCATTCTCATTGGCAAGGCAGTACGGTTCTCATTCTCATCGACTGTGTTGCGTCAGTTCCAATGGGAAATATGAAAAGCCAACATGCCTAGGTGTAATTCAAAGGATTCCACTTTCTCTCAGTTTTTAACAGAAAATTATTGATAAGTAAAGATAGAACGGGGAAGCATTGATTTGTTTAAATGCAATAAGACTAATTTGCTGAATCCCTGCAAACATGCAGCACTCTGTAAAGCGAATTATAAGTGAAAATACCTTCACATTGGACGCCAAGTTTGCGCGTTTTTATGACAACACATGCTACGAAGTACTGGCACTACCTTTTAAACGACGTATGGAAGTAAGTAATAAAATGTACACGCCCCTTGAAGAACAGGAAAAATAGGTTTTCAACGCCCTACAAATAACGATGCATGATGGCGAAGTATGGTTCAATGTTAGTTTTGTGGGTTGCATGTGCGACTGCTGGGTTCTTTATATCATAATGTGGGAACTTCTAATTTTTTCATTAGAAATAAAATGCATCTCCAGGGGATCTTTCTCAGCATGATAATATTTCACACGTATGAAGTTTTATGTCAATTAAAGTATTATTACCGTTATTTTTTTCATAAATGACGGTAGAATACAGTCCTCTTTCCTTGGTATATTACATATAGCGCGCAAGGAGAGTCTCTCCGTTGTGGCATTTGTGCTGATGAGAGAGCTTGCAACACAAATTATGTTAGTAGCACGAACTGCGGCTTGAAAACATAAATTGCGTAATTACCACAATCATAATAGATGTTGAAAGTGTTGTCCCCTTCACTTGTTTCCCAGCAATGTGGTTGCTACCAACAAAAGCTCAATTTTTAATAGGTAGCCCTTAGTTCAGTGCGGAGAGACTTTCCTGGCGCACTGTACATAGATTGATTTACTGATGTTTCGGCGCGCGGCAACTCCTATGATCGTTATTCCCTTAATGTAGAGAACGTTTTATGGTTATTATAGAGGTACCAGTGTTCCTCCCAGGCTGGTTGGTCAGATCTGGCGGCGACCTACAAGTCGGCTCGTGCGGAAATACATCCTCCAAGTATTTCCCTAGAGAGGTCCCGCCCCAGGCAGTACAAGCTCTATGCTCTCGTCTGCTCTTCCCATATATGTGGTGATGTAGTGCATGTAAATGCAAGTGTGTGTAAGGATAAAGGATAGGACAAGGAAGAGGAAGGAAAGATCGCGGACATTACGAGACCCGTTGATACGGTACTGCTCCGGCATTCGCCTGGAGAGTTTACCACCGATCAAAGCTGACGGCCGCTAGATTTATCTTCCAGACAGCGACTGAATTTCCCCTAGCCAACTAGCTAGTGTCGGAATTTCTTCACAATCGTGACACGAAACCTAGGTCCTCCCGATTAGAGTCGCTGCAAATGTATAGAGAGAGATTGTCAGACCAAACATGCAAGTGTGAAGTTCGTAAGTTCAAGAAATTGGCGTTACCTCATGGCATAACATCGGAGAAAACCCGAATATAAACGGTTCAAACACCGCTGGGGTTGCGCTTTTCGAATTTAAAAATTTTTAGGGAACCCTCTCTCTCTTGTGACTGTTAAAGTATACTGCTTGAAAAACGGAAGATAAACGCTCTGACAAATCTCTATTTCGATCCCATATCCGCACAGTGTCAAGTAACTGATTAAAATAAGTCTGACGTGTCAAGTAACTGATTAAATTACTGATATATTAAGTTTCTGTGTTGGTCCCTGACGGTCAACGTAGGATCCAAAATAAGTCGGTAGTTTTGGTAGCCAATGTAGCGCCAAACTTAAAAATCCAACAATGCAGTCTATGTGAGAAATGAAAATGTTCATAGAACCAAGCAATACGCAACAGCACAATAAGGGATAACATTTTCCAATATCTGTAGAAATCATGTACACTGTTTCTACTAATTCAGATAGTTATGATATATTGTCAATACTTTTTCCATCAGTTTGAGAATACAAATACGCAAATAAGTGATACGTACTTTTGGAAACTATATTAACGACGAAATATTATAAAATATTCACCTGACACTGTTAGAGAAACCGTGGAATGCAACACGTGCAATATTGCAAAATACTGTCGGAGAAACCCTTGCAACGAGGCTAATTATTCCCAACTCCCTCTTACCCCTGGAGTACGCATTTCCCTGTCGTCCACATTGAGAGCTGTGACCTGATCTAACCAGTTGAATTGACACAATGACAAACGTATCTCAATAGGCACAGCAGAGATATAGCACCTAAACCACGACACCTTCATAAACTAGTCATTACTTAGAAGTCGGTCTGCTCCAATTTTGATGTAGTGCTATTATCCCCGTCGGAAACGTGTGTGAAAGAGCTAAATGAGTCTAAACGACATAGGCGATAGGCCGTTGATGAGTGAAGCTCGTAACTTGCAATGCGTCTGCTACCAAAGATAAATGAGCCACATTATTGGTTGAAAAGAGTTGACGCGGGCTCGTACGAAAATATTTTTCTCTAGTGAAAAGCAATAAACAAAATTAACAAACATATTAAAAACTCGTTTACTGTGCCCTATCTACCATAGTCCCCAGCCATTACAAATCGAAGCCGGGGCGAGGAATTGAATAAAAATAAAGCTCACAACGGCCAACAAAGCATTAGGTTTAACGATGTATATTGCAGCCAATGTTTCACGCCTTTATAGCCGGCTATAAAACAAGTGCACTTTCGAAGGAACAAACGACAATTGAACGGGCTATTTCCACAGTATCACCCAACTGTCCGACTGAGTTATCCAGATATTTAGGGGAAGATCAATTTTACGGACTTTAGGTAGATTGTATGATTAGCAAGACAACATTGGAACGTTGCGTTTTCAAAGAAATCTAAATAACTGCTCGTGAAACGCAATTCAATATTTACTTAAATACGTAAAATTTACACATTTCTACGTGCAAATGAATGAAGTACGATGTAAAATATCAAACGAACGGAAATATTCAAATAAATGAAAATATGAAAGAAATGAAACTTATGCCTAATATAATAGTAACAATTAATCATTTCAGTATAGCTCCTGGAAATAACCCGACATTGTCCTGGTAGTGTTTGATCACTATCATTTATTAGAGAATAAAAGGAATAAATTCTATTACTCGTGTAAAATGAAAGTAGTTTTTTTAGTTACATTCCCGCCACATCCCCCTCCACTTCACCTCACTCTGCCTCGTTCGGATCAGTCCAAAACCGCTCCGTACCGCTCCACTTCACTCCGTCACATACCGCTCCACATCATTGTTACGTACCGCTCCGCTTCACTCCGCCACGTACCGCGCCGTATCACTGTCACGTACCGCTTCGCATAATTGTCACGTACCGCTCCACTTCACTCCGCCACGTATCGCTCCGCATCATTGTCACGTATCGCTCCGCTTCACTCCGCCACGTACCGCTCCGCATCACTGTCACGTACTGTTTCGCAACATTGTCACGTGCCGCTCCGCTTCACTCCGTCATGTGCCGCTCCCCTTCACTCCATCACGTACCGCTCCCCTTTACTGCATTTCATTCCATTTCATCCAATCTCGT
>BLKR01010893.1:37500-43704 GCA_011170035.1 Teleogryllus occipitalis
AGCCGGCTGTAGAGCCATTTGGTTCCAGCCTGCCACGCCCCTCCCGACATCCTGTCCGCCCCGCACCCGCCCCGCCCCGCCCCGCCCCTCCCCGCCCCGCCCCGCCCCGCCCCGCGCCTCCCCGCCACCACTTAACCCCGTCCACTGTGCTTCGCCCAGGATCTGATACATAGCGTCCCCGCCCTTACACATTCTCCCCGTTAGAATACCACCCCGTTACCCATATTGCCTTACCCCGCCTGACCACCACACATTGTTACCCAGCTTCACCCCACCAACTTACACCCCTTTCTGCCCTGTGAACTAAGCCTCGCTCTGTTCTTCACTCCAGGAGCTCTGCGTCATGCCAATATTGAACATCTACATCAATCCTAACCCTCTACATCAATCCTGGTCCTTCTCTTCAATCCTAACTCTCCACGTCAATTCTAACCCTCCACGTCACTTATAATCCTTCAAGTCAATCCTAACCCTCCTCCTCAATCCTATCCCTCCACGTCACTTCTACCAATTCACGACAATCCTAACCCTCCACCTTAATCTTAACCCTCCACGTCAATCCTGTCAGCGTGGATCCTAACCCTCCACGTCATTACTTCCTCTTCACCTAAATCCTAACTATCCACGTCAGTCCAAACCCTCCACGTCACTTCTATCCCTCCACCTCAATCCTATCCTCTACCCACATCGCTTCTAATCCTTCTCGTCAACCTCTCAACCCTCCATTTTATTTTTAACCCTCCATGTCAATCCTAACCATCCGCGACGTGTCCTAAACCTCCATGTCAATCCTAATCTTCCACATCACTGCTAACTCTCCACCTTAATCATAACCCTCCACATTACTCCTAACCCCTCACGTCAATCCTAACCATTCACCTCAATCCTATCCCTCTTTGTCAATCCTAACCTTTCAAGTCACAACAAACCCTTCACTTTAGTACTAACTCCCCACCTCAATCGTAACTCTCCATGTCATTCCTAACCATCTACCCCAATCTTGACCTTCCCCGCCAATCCTGGCCTCTTAGGCCAATTGTGGTCATACACATCAACTCGGCAACTCTTTCCATTTATCCACACTACACCGACTATCCTCGCCAATCCCGCCCACTTACACCCCCCCCTCACCACCACCCGCGCCCTACGTGCCTTGCCCGCCAACCACCCCTCCCCACCCCCGGAACCGTCCGCGGGCGCGGCCTCGCGCACCGTCACTAATCTGCGCCCATTCGTGACAATCTGGCAACGTGCGCTAATGACGCGTCCATTAATGCAAATCCAATCGGGATGAAGCGCCGGGCCCACAACTCGCGCTCGGGGCCGGACGCGAAGTGCCCGCTCGCCGCGGGGCTGGCCCTCGGGCGACGGCGCAACTCCACGTTGTGTGTTGAGCGAACGGGGCCACAAACCGACCGCAGCGCCAGGCGTTCTCCAGGTGACGTGTGGGTGAGTGCTGGAGATTCACTGGTTCTCTTCCTGGTGTGAGGAATATTCGAAATTGGATGGCTGATCTCATGTAATGTAATATTTTGGGGTTGGTCAGAATTTGAAGAAAGGTGACCTATATAGAAAAAGAGAATTTAACCTATATAATTGAACCAAACGTGATCGAGTGTCATTGCTACCATTTATTATTATTATTATTATTATTATTATTATTATTATTATTATTATTATTATTATTATTATTATTGTTGTTGTTGTTGTTGTTATTGTTATTATTATTATCGTTATTATTATTATTATAAATTTTATTATTATGATCTTTCGGTGATTAAGATATCTAGATATCAGATATCTCTCAAAACCTAAACAACATTAACTAACAGAATAATACATAGATGGAAACTTGAGTAAAAATATAATTCGAATTTAAAGTAAAAGAAGTTAATTTAATGTTAAAAGAGATAAAAAGAAAGGAGGGTGTTCAAATAATAATATTATTAGAAGTAGTAATTTCAGTGAATCCAAGCAAGTATTAAATTAAAAAATGAAAAATGTAAAATTCAGAGTTTATGTAACCAGCAAAAGAAAAATAAGACCTCGTCTGCTCTTTGGAAGCTAGAAATACGGCTTCATGCATTCGGGCATGCTTAGCGACTACTGTGTGTGTGTGTGTGTGTGTGTGTGTGTGTGTGTGTGTGTGTGTGTGTGTGTGTGTGTGTGTGTGTGTGTGTGTGTGTGTGTGTGTGTGTGTGTGAGGGGTTGGCGGTGCGATACTCTTTCCAGAAACTAATATTTTCACCAGATATCTGATGATGAAGATGATGATGATGGTTAAGCCATCGAAAGCTGATAATAATGTAATAAACAAAAATGTTGGCAAAGATAATGCCTTTTATTCTCACATTAGGAACGCCTTCACCAATAAACCAATATTCTTCAATTAATACCTTCTGTTCTAAAATTCGCTTTGAATGAATCTCATGACATAACACAATATAATACTCCTCCACAATATTACTCTCCTTTTGTTTTTCTCTATGTCATCGTTCTACAATTCCTGTTTATATAGTTAGTTTTCTTAATTAGTCACAATTTTTTGTTAGAATTATTAATTAATTACTTAAAAATTACTATCTCAATTTTCTTAATTAATTAATTACATTTTTGTTACAAACATTATTCAAAAGATTCGACAGAATTGACGTTCATTTAAAAATCGTTTTCTCAGAAATTGCGCATTGTTCCTTCTCTCCATATTAGGATTCCAAGTAATAAAATATTTTGAAGACATCCCTCACCGGCTCTCAGAATTGAGCACAGCAAAAATGTATCCTCCCACTTACAATTTTAGGATCCAGATTCTAGAAAATTCAGGATACGCGCCGCCTGTGCTTTCAGGTTTCATATTCTACAAGGAATATCCCTTGGGTGCGAGAGCCCTTCCGTGGACGGCGGCGTCGGCGTCGGCGTCGGCGTCGGGGCATCGGGGCATCAGCGCTTATCGACGCGCGCGCCCGCATCGCCGCCACTGGCTCGTTCCCACGCGCGGCCCAGCCCATCACCTGCCCCCGCGGCCGCTCCGCCGGTCACCACCGGTCAGCGCCGAAGTTGCGCTCGGGAGCTGCAACCCTGCCCTCGCGCGGGCATCTCACGCAGACCGTTCCCACCACCTGAACCCATAAAATACTTGGGACTTCATCTGGACACAAAAGTAACCTGGAGAACCCACACAGATATCGAACTTGAACAAGCAAGAAAAAATCATTCCATCGCCGGCCACGTGGGGGCATCTCGCTCACGCGGACCGTTCCCATCACCTGAACCCATAAAATACTTGGGACTTCATCTGGACACAAAACTAACCTGGAGAACCCACACAGATATCGAACTTGAACAAGCAAGAAAAAATCATTCCATCGCCGGCCACGTGGGGGCATCTCGCTCACGCGGACCGTACCCATCACCTGAACCCATAAAATACTTGGGACTTCATCTGGACACAAAACTAACCTGGAGAACCCACACAGATATCAAACTTAAACAAGCAAGAAAAAATCATTCCATCGCCGGCCACGTGGGGGCATCTCACTCACGCGGACCGTTCCCATCACCTGAACCCATAAAATACTTGGGACTTCATCTGGAGACAAGACTAACCTGGAGAACCCACACAGATATCAAACTTGAACAAGCAAGAAAAAATCATTCCATCGCCGGCCACGTGGGGGCATCTCACTCACGCGGACCGTTCCCATCACCTGAACCCATAAAATACTTGGGACTTCATCTGGACACAAAACTAACCTGGAGAACCCACACAGATATCAAACTTAAACAAGCAAGAAAAAATCATTCCATCGCCGGCCACGTGGGGCATCTCGCTCACGCGGACCGTTCCCATCACCTGAACCCATAAAATACTTGGGACTTCATCTGAACACAAAACTAACCTGGAGAACCCACACAGATATCAAACTTAAACAAGCAAGAAAAAAATTATTTCATCCCCGGCCACTAATCAACAAACACAAATCCCTGTCATACACAAACAGTACAACAAAATACAAAATTATAATCAGACTACTACTGCTTTATGCATGCTCAATATGGACAAACGCAGTCCCCAAAAATGTCAATAAAATTCAAGTAATGCAGAATAAATGTTTAAGATCAATCACAAATGCCCACTGATTCATAAGTAATAAACAACTTCATTCAGAATGAAACATCAATACAATAATAATCCAAATAGCTCACACAACTTCTACCAAAACACAACAGACTTACCAGCAGCAGCTCATTACAAACTATCGAATTTTAGCCAACCAGGATTCATAACCTCGAGGTTCTCCATTAGAGTATTCTCTTCAATGTATAGATGAAGTTATCTTAGAATTTTAACTAGAATAAGTATGAAAAACATCAGTAAAGTAATTGTACTGAACGATGTAATCCATCTAAAATTAATAAATGTGTTAAAAAAACATCGCCGTTCGTGTTATCGGAAGATACTCTTGTGGAATGGACGCAACAAGGAAATGTCGACAGTGCCCAAGAAAATTGGCACGTCTCCAAAATGGTTAGTTTTTAATGGAGTGAAGAAACTTGCGAACAAAACAGTACATTTAAACTAGTAAAAGTTTAGTAAAGGTAGTGCAAAACAGTGTCAATATGCAGGTGGGTCTCGTAAGTGAAGCACCTCCTACAGTTTTTCAACGGTTGGAGTTATTGCGATGCAGTTTTCAAGAAGTACACGAGAAAATAAGGCTAGTTTGTAAATATATTCATTGCCATTTTATCATTTGCATTTTATATTAGATATTGAGGTAACTTTCTTTTTTATAACGGATTGATTGATTGTTAGTGATTCCGGGCGCGTCAACTACTAAAGTCATTAGTCTTGTAAGTGTAGTGTATGTTTTTATCGGGATAAAGCGGTGGTCTTCTCCCGCTGGATGGCGAGATCCGGCGTCGACCTACCATCGGCTAGCGCGGTTTTTCCAACCAGATATCTCACATCACAGAGACTGTCTAAAAAACCAAACATTTGTCACATCTTTTTATGCAATAAACATCTTAAAGAAAGTTTCAAATTCAAGTTAAAAAGAAAATGAGAAAATGTAATCTCTCTGTGACGATAGGGGAAAAAAACGTTAATTTAAAGAAATTTGTAATTACTCGTCCCATTTTAATCTTTGCATCTGCCTTCTCAAACAGGATTTTACAGTATCTTTCTAAAAACTTACTGAAGTGATGACTAAGAATGATTAGTTACCGGCTAGAAGTCAGTTGGAATGGGAGAAAAAAGAATGAACATGATTTGACGTTAGTTGACCGGCCGGAAAGGCTGGTTTCATATGGACCAATCCCCGAGTTGCCGTCAGTATTTTGTTCATTCAATCACTTTTAATTTATCTTCAACATTACCATAATTGCAAAACTTGATGAACTAGTCAAATACTACAATGAGAGACTTGGAATGAATAATAGGATAAACGACATGAAAGTTGAGAGAACACACAATGTGTCTCACAGTTCTACGATCTGGAAGGGAAGTTGTTAGACAGCCGTCCCATCCCAGAATTACAAATTATATTGCTATTCCTACAACACCTCCGACACCTCTACCACATTCATTAGTATGCTGTGATGCTTCATTACTTCTAGATTGCACTACTCCAACTCGAGGAAACTGGAAAATCTGAATCTCAGCCGGGGCAAGTCGTCCACCTTTAAGACGAGCAAACAGAACAAGACTGCTGCTGCTACGGGCCAACCGGAAGCGGCGCCGTCTTCGGCCAAAGCGCTTCGGCTAATATTTCGCACATCTGGCGCCGCCGCCGCCGCCTCACCCCACTCCTCCCGACCGACCAACAGCCCAACACCCTTGCCCACGCCCACCCAATTCTTCCCACGTTGGTGCCGCCGCCCGAGCAAGCCCACGCTCCTTGTGCTTACGGTACGGCACCACGCCGGCCCGCCCAGCTCCAGCTCGCTCCACCCTCCCCCACCCATTTCCGCACTGCTCGACTCCCCCACGCCGTCCATCTCCGCCCCGCCCACCTCCGCCCCGCCCAGCTCCGCCCCGCCCAGCTCCGCCCCGCCCAGCTCCGCCCCGCCCAGCTCCGCCCCGCCCAGCTCCGCCCCGCCCAGCTCCGCCCCGCCCAGCTCCGCCCCGCCCAGCTCTGCCCCGCCCAGCTCTGCACCGCCCACTTCCTCCCTGCCCAACTCTGCCTCGCCCAGCTCTGACCCGCC
>BLKR01010894.1:0-43695 GCA_011170035.1 Teleogryllus occipitalis
TTTTTTCTTCAAATTTCCCAATGGATAATGCTAATTGCACTGTTTAATATGATCTAAAGTTAATTTTCGTGTCTTTATTTGTTTTTTCAAAAATTATACAAATGAATTTTTTTTAAATATCTCTCACGCAGTTAATATGCACATTTACATCGATTTCTATACATTACTACATTTGTGAGAGGAAGTGCTTCAAAGTACTTTTTATGAAGTTTTTCGAAAACTCAATAGATTCCTGTGAAAAAGAGCTTCAAATTTCGCATTTACCGTAATGCTTAATCGCCATATTCTTAAAGACGGTTTCAAATTTTTCAATGAAAATATCTATTTAGGATTTAACTGTTCTTCAATATTCTTGAAGTCATATTTTGGTTCTACTATTAAGAAACCGAAAAGTTGAGAAAATGTAAAAAAAAAAAAACTTTTGGGAACGATTTGTGGCAGCTAACCAGAGAATGGCGCAATACTTTAAATCCAGTCCACAGCAAGAAAATTACAAAAAATTACTACGAGAAAGTCTTTGCCATTCTGTAGCACCTCTAGTTGAGAATAATTTGAAACAGAGGATTCCAAACTAAGGATGGAAACTTAGGATTCCATGTAAAGTACCTATTTTCATTTCAAATTTGGAGATCCTTGAGTGCAACCAAATTGATCACGGGATATCCATTTTTTGAGAAAATGCTCTTAAAGCATTATACAAAAGTATTATCCACAGACGTACAGCCCCCGTTGAACCACAAACACATTTCAGTATCAGGCATATCCCAAATCTGTAATTTCTCAAAATATAAATATTTTTCATCATCACAAATTCAGCAGTTTCAACATTAATTTTTCAACCATATCAATTTTTTTCAGCATTTCATTATTTTTTTTAATTCTCTGTATATGGGAAAGTCAAAATCCTCAGTGCTTTGAACCAGTGTCGGCTCTTGAACAAATGTTCAGTGGAGGCGAAACGTAAAATCAGTTTAAATTTAAAAAATCAAATGACACTAATAATCCGCAACATCCTAATTTGAAATGAAAAAATAAATTCTTCCTAAACAACAATAACTTTCTCCACTTGTTAACTCGTCTACAAAAGAGTAAACACACGCGCTAAGCGGCTTGCATGTGACTGGAAATCGAATCCTCCCTGCGGGCAGGCGGCGAATGAATTCGCTTGCCAAAGTACAACACGTATGCGTCAAGTACTGGACGTAGCGTGCTACTGTTCAACGCTCACTACAGGGGATTTGCTTTGCCAATCCGGTGGCCGTGATCGCTAAGGCAGCATTGTCGAAGTGATCTCGGATCTCGGGTCGCGGGCCCGAGTCCCGCTTAGGGCATGGTTGTATTTGTGTTCGCCCTTATACTCCTTATCATCATCATATCGTTTCACCTTCATAGTTACCATAACGTTAACTCCAATAGTGGCCGCTAATGACCTAGATGTTGATACGACCTTAAATAACAAGGAAAAACAGGTATTTTCTTTGAATGTGGTGTGAAGCTAGGCAGCGCCCGGGCGTGCCTACCCGGTGAGACGGAAGGGGGGGGCACGTGTCTCTGCTGGAAGAGACGAGACAGATCGCATGGCGGCGCGGGCTGCTAAAAATCGCTTGAAAGGGAAATATGGTTCGTGCTACGATAGTAAAATATTCATTATATTTTTACAGATGAATAATACATCGTATTAATATTGTAACAGTCATTTAATTTCTTTATTATTATGCAACATCTTCCATTGTCTTCTGCATTATCATAAGACAATGGAAAAATTAAATAAATCCGGGAATCAATTTACACACCCAAAACAAATGCATTAATACATTAATGTTTGCAGATGATCAAATAATTATACAGAAAATAATCTGCAAAAATTTACATTCCGTTTAAACCAGATATGTGAGCACTATGATTTTAAAATATCTGTTAAAAAGACGAAAGTTATGACTTTTACAGGGAAATACCCCATACGCTTCCAAATTGTTATAAATGGCTAAAGAATAGAACGTTTTAATTTCTTGGGCTGTGACATCGGCTATGAAAGGGAAAATGATATGCAAAACCAACTAAATAAATATCTTTGTTTACAATTTAATCCTTCACAATAGTATAATGTTTCTTCAAAATATTGAAGTCACAGCTTCCATAATTTGAAAGGTTTTATTATTTTTTAAAAGCGAGCAAAGTGGCAATGTTACCCTGCAGGGGTCAAACATTGCCATTTCTATTTATTTCCCAGTCTCTTGCAATGTTTAAATGAATGAGAGTTGGATAGGAAACATAAACACATTAATATTAACCTACAGGAAGAAGAGAAATAGAACGTCCGAGGAAAAGACGGTTGGAGGGAATACGAACAGGCTATTAGCCTAATCCATGATAGTGAAGAAGAAGAAGATGATGATGATGATTTGTTTCTTCATTCAAAATTTAAATAGTATATGACTTAGTGTAGGGATCACAGAATTTTGAAAATGTGCACAGAATTCACTTCTCCCAATAGCACGTCATACGCAGTTTTCACTGTTTTTTGACGTAAAATAAATAAATAAAAATAAATAAATAAGAAGAAGGTTATGCAACGTGTTGAACTAGTACATATTCATCAGGGTAGGCAGTGCCTACCTTGCCTACCTCGAGGAGCCTCCACTGCTTTGAACGCTCGTTGCGCAGTGCGTTGAGTGCATGCTCTTTGGTGTTGCAGTACGGAGATCTGGGAGAAACAAATGACCGCACTGAGAGGCTTCGAAACTTCCAGGAGGACATCTTGCACCTGCAGAACGACCTGTCAATGACCATGCAGAACCTACAGGTGAAAGCTGCCAACTATTCTATTCTCTCTCGTTTCTTTAATTCGATTTTCGTTTTCTTCGTTATCTTTTACGTAGTTGTGTGTTGCTGGCGATAAGTTATCAAGTACTAACTTACAATTTATCAAGTTACTAAGTTATCAAGTACTAAGTTCACATTTCAACCTGGAGTCTTGATTGTGTAGTACAGACATGAAATTCGGAAGCGCGAAAAATGACATGGAGTCTATTTGAATCTTGTAATAATATTTTTTTATGATGTTGCAGTTAAAATTCCATTTGCAATTTCATAGTAGCTATTATTTGTATTTTTCTGCTAACAACATATTTTTAAAAAGTTTGATAATTAAAAAAAAGCGGGAAATTCAAACATAAATTCGATATAAACCTTTTATTTTTTTGATTATTCTCATCATTCACAATTTATGACATCATACACATTAATTGTACAACATTTTGGGCACACTGGTTTATTACAACAGAGGCATTAGTAAAATGTTCCTTTCCTGATGCTTCAGGTACAATTGTAACAGTATTTTCGTACTGTTCAAACGTCTTCCTACTTGCTGTTATTAGATTCTAATCCGCCGTTGCGTAACGACTTGTAAATTATTTTTTGCACGTATTACTGAATATTCAGTAATCAACTTTCATTTCTTCCCTTTCAAGACTAATTTATTAGTTACGTGTATCTGTAACTTCAAAACATTCAATTACTAGTACTTAGAAAACCAGAGACGAAAACGCAAGCACAGAGTCAAAATGTCTCCCACTAGCACCAACTGACAAAAATGACCTGTAAAAACAAGATACGAAAACAATTTGCTGCAAAATAACGACAATCAGTGTTGAGGTATTGAAGATAAGATAGAGCGATAAAATAATTTTATCTCATTCACGGAATTTTCGCAATTCGTAGAAAATGACAAGGCGGAGTCAATTTGACTCATGTCTCTAGTTACGACTAAAGTAGATCAAATATAATATCGATATCTCTAATCTGTCTCGCAAGACGTAGTTCAGCAAGTGTTAATGAAACCTACCACCGGATGTTACACATTAAGTTGATCGAATATAGTACCGATCTTTACTGCGGGTTTTACAGAGCTGCCTCCCCAGGTCACTCAAGGCCCGTCACCTCGGTGGCATTAAGACACTGTTTTTCCCGTCTTTCTCGGTCGTGCTGCTAGAGTCGCTTCATCTGCAGCACTGCTTGATACGGTCGCGAGCCCTAATGCCCCGTTGGGAAAACCCATGTCTAAATGCCACGGTGGTACGGGCCTTCAGTGACCTTGGGAGGCAGCTCCGTAAAAAGCCGAGTTTATCTAACATCTAGTCGGTGTATTTCTGCAAGGGTTACTGAAATCTGTTAAATCTTGAAGTAGATGGATCGATGTACCTGATAAGTAGAGACCGGATTTTTATGTAATTACATATTTTTTGTCTTTATACTTACCGTTCTCAAATTTGTAATCTTGGCGAATCGTCGCCGTTCTAACAGAATATTCAATTTTTTCGTTACATATTTTTACATATTTGGTACTATATATTTCACATTGTGACGTACCTGGTAATCCGGGTGCGTTTCAATAAATTTAGTTTAAAGGGGTGCAGGTACTCTTGATTCGTGAATGCGTCTCTGAGGGTTCATGCAAAGCAAACATAGGAAAAACACAAGGGTTGCTGGACATTAAACAATCAATTTATTGTATCATAATGGGCTTCGTACATTAATCCCCAAACTGAATTATGACCTGTTTTGGTATCAAAACTATAAACTAAGGCCTTTTCTCACAATACTTTTGCCGCACATAACCCGCTTTAGTCTTCTCGGGTGATAATCCGCAGGTAATGTCCACCGGCTACCTTCGGCTCGGCTCGGCATCCGTTCTGCCGGTCGGCCATTTTGGTGGGGGCAGGGAACGAAGACCTTGCGCCATGCGACGCCATCACTGTTTCAACTTCGAGTATTATGGTGTTTTTTAAACAGACAGACAATTCACCGAACACACAAACGAATTGTTAACTGGCCTCAGATTCCCACTGTGGCACTTATGCACGACACAGTTCGTTAGTTCTTGCCCGTTGGTGTTATTACAGTACCTTGACCACGTGGCGAGTCCCCGTGCCGACATTAACCTCACGTGCGTATGTTTCTTCCCCCGCTATGATTTCTCCCTTTCCAGTTCTTTTCCCTGTATTTCACTGTTCGACATTAGCATCCCGTTCACTCTCTTACCTCGTTTCTTCACTTCTCCTAACTCGCTTTTCCCGTCACTCAACACGACTCCACTAGCCACTAGCCTTCTTCTTCCCCCGACCATCCACACCTCTTTCTCGACCTCTCGCTCCGTCTCGCCACTCTCTCGTGCTTCCCGCGACAGACTCGTTGGCAACAATGCGGTCGGCTTTCCGCTGCTGCGCCCGCGCTATTCAAACTACACTTTTTGCAGAAACGCAGTGCGTTTCAACATATTTTGGTATTTTCACAAAACATTTTTCATTCTATCCATTTTCTTCAATTTTATTTCATTGTTTTCATGAAAAGAAGTATTTTAAAAAGAAATCAGTATTTTTTCTACATTATTACTGCGTGCTGTCCGCTCCAGACACCCTATGTGAAGCCGCGTGATGTTCTCATAGTTCAGCCTATCTCAGTAGCGGGAAATGTGCGTTGGCGACAGATCATTTTCATCTTTTGATGGGAAAAGTATCACTAACGCCGTAGATCGTGACCTTTTACCTTCATTTCGGAGAAACTGGTGATCGCCGCCGTGTAACACTTCAATGAGTGTTTCACGCGGCAGTGATTGTTTGCTGGTTGTAGATATCGCCAGTTCGTACGATGTTTTCTATTGCACCCAATCTGACTGCAAGTATACGGTCCGGGGTAGCAATAGATGAAGCTTTTATTACTAACGGGAAGGTTTTATTGAGGAAATTGTGCATCAGCTTGGGCTCATCAAATTATTTTTAAGACGTTTGTTTATTTTTAAAATTTGTTTAGAAAATTTTTAATGAATATAATTTCGTATTATGTAAATGTGTTTTATAAATAGTAAATTTTAATATTACATACTATATCCGATTTTACATATTTCTTACATATTCTTACTGTTTTCATTACATACTTATGTACATATTTTGACGTTTCATACTACATGTTTTTGTTTTCATTATATATTTATGTACATATTTTGACGTTTCATACTACATGTTTTTGTTTTCATTACATATTTATGTACATATTTTGACATTTCATACTACATGTTTTTGTTTTCATTATATATTTATGTACATATTTTGACGTTTCATACTACATGTTTTTGTTTTCATTACATATTTATGACGTTTCATACTACATGTTTTTGTTTTCATTATATATTTATGTACATATTTTGACGTTTCATACTACATGTTTTTGTTTTCATTACATATTTATGTACATATTTTGACGTTTCATACTACATGTTTTTGTTTTCATTATATATTTATGTACGTTTCATACTACATGTTTTTGTTTTCATTACATATTTATGTACATATTTTGACGTTTCATACTACATGTTTATGTTTTCATTATATATTTATGTACATATTTTTCCGGCCTCTACTGATGCGCGTGTCGCACGGCGCCAGAAGGAGGAGGCGGACGCGCCCGAGCTGTCGGCGGTGGCGGCGCGGCTGCAGCAGCTGGAGCAGGCGGCGCATCACCTGCAGGAGCAGTGCGAGGGGCTGCTGCAGCTCAGCGACGCCGGCGAGCCCCTGCCCGTGCCCGCGCTGCGCACGCCGCCCGCCTTCCCGTGGAACGGGTGGGCGTGCACTTGCACTCGCGTCAGGGGGCATCCCATTGAATCCACGGCGCGCGGTGGGAACGATTTAGCCCTGCCACGATCGCCAATTGGGGAGCTCAGAACTTTTTCATTGTTGCTGGACATTGTGGAACATAATTTGGGAGCTCAGAACTTTTTCATTGTTGCTGGACATTGTGGAACATAATTTGGGAGCTAAGAACTTTTTCATTGTTGCTGGACATTGTGGAACATAATTAGGGAGCTAAAAACTGTTTCATTGTTGCCGGACATTGTGGAACATAATTAGGGAGCTAAGAACTTTTTCATTGTTGCCGGACATTGTGGAACATAATTAGGGAGCTCAGAACTTTTTCATTGTTGCTGGACATTGTGGAACATAATTTGGGAGCTCAGAACTTTTTCATTGTTGCTGGACATTGTGGAACATAATTTGGGAGCTCAGAACTTTTTCATTGTTGCTGGACATTGTGGAACATAATTAGGGAGCTCAGAACTTTTTCATTGTTGCTGGACATTGTGGAACATAATTAGGGAGCTCAGAACGTTTTCATTGTTGCTGGACATTGTGGAACATAATTAGGGAGCTCAGAACTTTTTCATTGTTGCTGGACATTGTGGAACATAATTTGGGAGCTCAGAACTTTTTCATTGTTGCTGGACATTGTGGAACATAATTAGGGAGCTCAGAACTTTTTCATTGTTGCTGGACATTGTGGAACATAATTAGGGAGCTCAGAACTTTTTCATTGTTGCTGGACATTGTGGAACATAATTAGGGAGCTAAGAACTTTTTCATTTATTTATTTTTTAAAAATTATTTATTTAAGGTCGCCTTATAAACAGCTAGGTCATTGGCGACCACAGTTACAAAAATACAGTATTTACAAATTCACATACTAGTTACACATTTTCATGGGATACACATACACAAATCCTAAATCTAGATGTTATACATAGGGCAGACAATGTATAGTCTTTAGCTAAATACTATTTAGCATATTAAATTTGGTAAGGAGTTCTATAATTTTCTTTTGACCGGGATAAGAATTTAATATACAGTAGAGATTATCATTGATGTTAAGGTTTGTTCTCACAGTCGCCATCGCGTGGCAATCAACTATAATATGCTTCGTGGAAACTGTGAGTCCGCAATTTGGGCAAGGATCAGGAGCAGCCTTTTTAATTAGGTAGCTGTGACTGAGTTTAAAATGTCCTATACGGAGTCTGGTTATAACCACTTGATGTCTTCTGCTAAGTCTAATGGAAGTGATGGGAGATTCCTTGATATTCTTCCTAACTGCTTGTAATTTGGAAGGCAACATTTTCCAGTTCCGGTCCCAAAGCTTCTTAACTGCAAGTAAGAGGTAGTTTTTAAAGTCGGGGAGTGTGCCGCCAGCTTCAGTATCAATTTCGGGGAGAGAGATTGCTGCCTTCGCAGCTGCATCCGCTTCTTCATTACCCTGGATGCCTATATGAGAAGGAAGCCAAGCTATTGTAACGCGATATCCTTTAAGGAAGGAGTGATAAAGCTTTTCTTGGATTTCTTGGACCAGTGGATTCAAGGAATGTCGGTTTCGAATGGAGGATAGAACTGCTAGTGAGTCAGAAAAAATAACAATATCTGGGTTACATGGTCTTAGGATGCTAATATCAATAGCTTTGATAATAGCCCAAGCTTCACATGAGAATATGGAATAGAAATCCGGGAGACGATAAAGATTCGTAAGGGGTGGGATAATGGAAATAACAGCTCCACTAGATCTTGATTGTTGCTTGGATGGTTGCTTGGACTTTTGATGGTTGCTTGGACTTTTTCATTGTTGCTGGACATTGTGGAACATAATTTGGGAGCTCAGAACTTTTTCATTGTTGCTGGACATTGTGGAACATAATTAGGGAGCTCAGAACTTTTTCATTGTTGCTGGACATTGTGGAACATAATTAGGGAGCTCAGAACTTTTTCATTGTTGCTGGACATTGTGGAACATAATTTGGGAGCTCAGAACTTTTTCATTGTTGCTGGACATTGTGGAACATAATTAGGGAGCTCAGAACTTTTTCATTGTTGCTGGACATTGTGGAACATAATTAGGGAGCTCAGAACTTTTTCATTGTTGCTGGACATTGTGGAACATAATTTGCGAATTTTATGTCTTCAATAGTTGTAAACAGCCTAAATGAAACACTTTTTTGTTTCATATTCTTTTTATTGGCATTGTAATTGCATAGATCAGTACTATTGTATTTTTACATATGTGTTTTGGCGGCTTAAATTAACCTTAGAAACTAACTTAATTCTAAAAATAACTACTCAGGATAAAGGAGCTCATGAAACGCTTTACTTATTCTCCAACTCGATCTGCATGTTCAAAAAAACTTGAATTCGGAACCTGTTTTTAATTCTTGTATGGGAATCTGGGATTTGAGCGAGGTTGAAATGGGATAGGTGGTCGTTTTGTTTGATATATGAGTAGAATTTACTGAAGATCTTCGTAATGAAGGAGATTATGTATTGAATATTTAATTCTTTGTGCAACAGTAGATTTGAAACAAACCGTAGTGATTGTTCTGAGATATTTATTTTGAACGATTTGACTGTTGTTTAAATTGGTTCTTGAGGCATTTAACCAGATGGGTTATCCGTACGTCATAATAGGTCGGATGTAATGTTTGTATAGTGCTATAGCGTTGTTTAGAGAGATTTTGCTTTTGTTATTAATGAGTGGTTTTAGTTGGAGGATCTTTATTTTTGCTTGATGCATTTTTGCATTTATATGGTGTTTCCATTGAAGTTTCGCATCGCATTTCTGAATTACGCGCGATTTAATGTGTATTGCAGTATGTTGCCTACGTTATAATCTACAGACTTATTTTTCGTCCTTTTATGCAGGACTGAGAAGCAATTCTTTATCGCAGTAGCACTCCTACTGGGGGTTATATCGTTGTGTTCTTATTAATTGAAAAAAAAGCAACTTAATATATCCTTAGTGTATTATATACATGCTGTCTCACCAACGATAGGCCACTCCAATACATTCTAAACAGTTCACGATATCGGGGTGCAGTTTTTGCTCACCAATGCGGGATCATGGGGCAAGAAATATACCGTAGATATATTGTTTGAAATATTTTTAGTTTTCGAGAGATTTAATCATATTTGATTTTTAAATGAAACTAAGGTAACGACGGGTAACATGGCCAGGGGTGAAACATTGCCACAACTTCGAAAAATTTAAGTAGCGCAGCCTGTATCGTAAATTCATTTGCTGTCTGTGTTCCCATAGTTAGCTACTTCTCATTGAAACATTATATACAATCGTTTGTTGCATTGGGTTACAGTTGCAACCTAAAATGTGTTGTATGGTTCATTATGACGCAGCCAAATCTCGTAATCGAAACTTCGTTAATTTTGGATTAGTTGAGTTGAAATAAACGGAATAGATAAGTAAATGTGTCATATTCTAGACATGTTATATCATGACTTAATAATTATTCTTTATAAACAAGACAAAAGGTATTATTAGCATATACCACTTACATGATATAATGGAATATAATAAAAAATACTACCAAATCAACTAGAAACCCCGTAGAGAATGTTGTTTTAAAATATAACGATATAGATGTGAACTATCCGGCAACAGTGGCTAGTCTCTTTAACCAATACTTCTCGAGAATTGCTGCCGATCACACTAAGGGTCTTCAGGCACAAAATTGAATTCAAAAACAGGATAACATTGCCCTACTGACCATTTTATTTTTCTCATATTTATATCCTTTGAGAAGATATTCTTACGTTGAAGCAATTGACATTTGTGAGTTTATATATCATTTCTAAAGCATCTGACTTATAAATTGTGAACATTGATTAATTACATTTAATACAGAATTACTTTCTTGCTGTCGCCATACTTGCAGTGTAACTTTGGGAATGACAGCATTAATTTACTTGGTCTTGTTTTTAGAAAATGCCACATAGACAAATAAAAATTTCAATATCTAAGGTTAACAAACCTCAGATGAAGTTAAAAATGCACCAAGCAATGAAAAATGTAAATAGTGAAAATTTAAGTAGGAAAAAGTACGTAAACTGTATGGAATTAGCAAGTCCATTTTAAATGACATGGATTAGTGTGTAATGCCAAAATATGTTATTGTTGCTGAGCTTCCCAGATCAAATATAAAAAAGGAAAAAGCACTTTTCCCTATCGCATTTTATCACAATTTAAAACAGTTAATAAAACTTATTTTATATTAAGTTCTCAAAGCAGCATTTATCTCCATTTAGTGTATTTAAACAGTCAAAAACCAAAAAACTAATAATCATAAAATTTGTTCTGATGAATATTAATGTATTTATGCTTTCTATCTTACTCTCATTCATTTAAACATTGCCAGAGACTTGTAAATAAATAGAGGTGGCAATGTTTGCCCCCTGCGGGGTAACATTGCCACTTGGCTTTTTAAAAAAATAATAAAAACTTTCAAATTATGAAAGCTGTGACTTCAATATTTTGAAGAAACATTATAATATTGTGAAGGATTAAATTTAGTAATGGGTCGATACCGGAATTTCTCGGTACTCGATACTCGATACCGTTACCTGTCTGAGAGCTTCGATACTCGATACCATACTACTTTAAAGGCTCAGCAGTAAAAGTGGTTCAATCAGAATTGGAAGGATATATTTTGTTCTTCATACATGCATACATGTAATATTTTAATATTTAAAAACTATTGAGATGAACATACATTTTTTAAAGTTTTTAAAGATACTTATTAAGGAAAACTAACATTCTAACTCTTTCTGGGTCCATTCTATTTCTTTTTTGTCACATATCAATCCAGCTGTACCGAAAAGTCTCTCCGAAATCACTGTAGCTGATGAAATACACTGGTATCGAACAGAACTTTTTCTTAAATTGAGGAGAGTCACTTTGTTTTTCCAGTAAGATAGTAGATTTGTATCAGGAGGACGAAAGTCCGCACATCTAATTCATCTTCTTGTGCTGTGGTTTCGTATTCACAGCATGATACTTCGTAATCACTCTTCAGAATATTCGTATAAGGAGACCACATGTCAATGCATTTTCGGGGGTTCAGTAGTTGAGGATGGCGAAAAAATAAATTAAGTGAATTAAAATTTTGAACAATAAATGCTTGTCTAATTTGAAATTTCTAATGTATATAATGAAAATAAGTTATTCGGAATCATATACAGCGATTTAATTTTTTTAACTACGGAAATATCGGAGAATCGAAATCGTGATTAAAGGGTTATTATTTTCTTGTGAGCATGGTGTATCTAGGTTCAAGATGTTTAATTAATTCCTTGAATCAATTGTCCTCAATAATAATGATCGATTGATTATCTTTACCTATCATGTAAGCAAATTTTCTTGTTATTGCATTTGAACGGTTGTCTCCTGATTTAAATTTGTTCTTTGTGGCCAAAAAATCAATGAGTGTTGGTTGATTTGTGTTGGAACTTGATGATCTTGACAGGACTGGCCATGGGTCATTAACTTCTACCACTTCACTTGTACGATATGCGACGATTCAAACGTCCGGTGCAACATTAGTTGACTTGGCTCACTTGTGTTCGATGGAGCTGAATACTACCTGTTGTAGTGATGTAACATGTTTTTTTAATTACTAGTATTGTGTGAATTTTCACCAGGCGAAAATGTTTTTTACATATTCTACAATTAGCACGATTGTCATCTTTTGAGTCCTCTTCAAAATAATTCCATACTTCACTCTTATTGTTTATGGAATGCACTAATCTAGTCGTCTTTCGGTCACTTTAAAATGCAGAACTGAACTCAAGAGCTCTGTCAGATGCCTCCGCGGTGGGCTGAGGAGGGGAGTATCCCGGGAAGAAACGCTGTCATCGAGCATTGCTTATCATGCCTGTCGTCACTACATTGCTGGGAGCTCACAAGGAAGAGTTTCCCAAAGCTGAATTGGTCGCGAATTGCCATCTATCTCAAGAGATGGTGACAGGCGCGAGTGGGATAAAGAGCGGGGCACGGCGCTCGGACGTTGCAGCGTTGGGTAATTTCAACGACTGAAAGTGAATCTGAACAGACGGACACTTCCTTGTTGCTAACAGAAGAGAACTAGGAGAAAGAGGAATGTAAAGAAGACAATTCTTCCGTAAAATCAGAAGAGATGAGGAATGACATAAATAATTGAAAGTATCGAAAAAGTATCGAGTCATTTTCCGAAAGTATCGATCGCTATCGATACCACCCGAGTATCGAGGGTATCGAGGGTATCGAGGTATCGAAAGTATCGAGGACCCATCCCTGATTAAATTGTAAAAAAAACTGTTGTGAAGTGTGATGCAATACTTTAAAAGAAACAAAGATATGGCAAGTTTACCCCCCGATACCTTATTTGTTTTTCTCATCAGCAATGGATATATCATTCAAAGAGGATTACAATGATGTAAAAAAGACCTATTTTGATAGAAATTTTAGTATAAAATTAGATTTTCTGACATGTAGTTTTCATTGTATCATATCGTCATTGTTTTCCTCTTGTTATGACATATCCATTGCTGACAATAAATATATAAAGTTTCATTTAAAAAATCAAAGATGGTTAAATTTCTCGAAAACGAAAAATATTACGAACTTTACGGCATAATACTAGCCCCATTATCCCGCATTGTTGAGCGAAAACTACACTTCCATATCGTGAAACGTTTAGAAGTTCTAGGGGTAGCCCAAAGTTGGTCTGACAGCCTGTATATAATACGCTAAGAATGTATTAGGTTGTTTTTTTTTCATTGGTGGCCGATGGTTAGTGAGGCACGTGTATAGAGAGAAGGAACTCGTTTCCAGCGGCGGTGGGGGCAGCGGCGTTGGCGGCGGTGGTGGCGGTCGCGGAATCGGAGGCAGCGGCGGCGGTGGCGGTGGTGGCGGTGGTGGCGGTGGTGGTGGCGGCGGCGGCGGTGGCGGCGCGCCAATGTCGGTGAATGTGTCTGTGCACCGCCACCGGCCTAGTTGCGAAACGCCCTGCCCGGCGGTCAGCTACAGCTACAGGTAGTATTTTCAGTGGACGCGAACGCAGAAGTCTTCTGAATATTGTCTTCTGAAAGGGAAAGAACGCACAGATTTTTTATTCAGGGAGGAATAGAGAATTATTCATATTTGAGGGCGAGAGTTTCATGACTAACACTCTTCACTAATTTATGAAGTTGAGTTATTAGCTCTGGGACAATCTTGCATTGTAATCAATATACTATTACAGTTTCTTTTAACTTTGCGAAATTTATATAGCATTTTGTAGAAAAAATTGAATCAGTTCAAACTTAAAAAACTTGGTTGTTTCGAATTTATCAATCTCTTAGAACATTAATTAGTTCAGAACTGAACTGCCTCTCAGCATACAGTTGCACTGTTATAAGCATTTCCTACTTTCCTTCATCTGTAGTGTCAGTCGATGTACCAAACCTGGTTAAGTCACAGCCCCTAGACAAAATCAATTAAGATTCTTAACCTCTTGCTTCAACTATCTCACTGTCACACCGATGTAGGTCAGAAGCCCATGTAGGGCTAGTACATACTTCCGGTACCAATGCTGCTCATAAGTCCATTGGTGCTCGGAGCTGGTTTTATCGATTCAGAACTACTCTACACAGATAATCTCTGATAACATTTTAACAGAATTACGAACGAGACTAATATGTAGTGCACTAAAGACACTTCTTTCTAATGAAAAAAAATGAATAACGCCTGGTTAACAAGAAGATGGAGAATACATGTCATAAAATTATTTACTTGTGAGAATACTTGTGCCAGAAAAATTTCATCGTGTATTGTCATAATCACGAATTACACTCGTCAAGGGAGATTTTCATTACCCGAGAGGCAATGTTACACGCACTAAAGTCTGTAAAAGATAGGATAAATGAAAATAATAAAAAAGAATTAGAATGTCAGAATTGCATATTCCACTGATCAGATATTATGAAGTTACATATATTGAACTTTTAAGTATATACATTGTATTGGGTTCTATTAAAATTTTATGGAGAATATTAACGTTTGTTGTCTACAATACTATTTAAATATTTTGGAAACAATAATTAACAGATTACCTAAGAAAATTTTTCAGTGGTTTACTTCGGGGAAAAGGGAAAAAAGGAAGACCAAAGATTCCATGGTGTAGTGAGATTAACGAAATACTGAAAGAACGCAATATTGAAGAAGACGACTGGACAAATAGGAAGAAATGGAGAGAGAAAATTAAGTATTTTCTTCTTTTTAATTTGATTCTAACTTGTATAAAATATTATAAAACAGTAAAATGTTATTGTGACATTCTAAAAACTGTATAATAAAATAAATAATTAGTGTTATCAATACTCCATAACAGTTTAGTCTGTACTCTAGATAATAAGATGATAAAGTTTTCGGATCTTTAATTTTTCAAATTTGTTTTTAATTTTAATGGTGTATTATGCATTGAATTTCTGTTATAAACTTCTACATTATAACAATGTAGATGTTCTGTAATTACTTTCGCCCGAAAATGCCGTAGATTGCACTGGGATGAAAGTTTCAGATTTTGAGAGTCAGTTTTTAATATATTTCGAGAAGGTTGTTGAAATTTGTGTGATGTAGTATCATAAACATTTTAGAACCATGAATTTTATGTTAATTTCCTCTTTTCAAAATGAGTTTTAAAATACGAAGAAAAATCTATACAGATATTACAATATTTATAATAAAATATCATTGCAAATTAAATTATCTCTCTTGTGTCAAGGGTTGACAAATTATTGCCAGGGATGTAACATTCGACGAAACGCATTTATGTAGGTATTTCTGAAGCAACCGTTAATTTGCGCCATCTTATGTTTTAGGGACCAGATGTAGCTGTTATGGAGTAGAGAGAGCCCTATTCGATAATCAGTTGATGCGGACCTGTAAGTTTTTATACATTTCTTCATCTTCTTCTTACTTAGTAGCTTAAATTTTCATTAATATCAAATCGTAATTTTAAAAAATAGTGAATAAATACCTAACCGAGTGATGATAAACATTAAAGTGAAAATATCTTGGAATCATATACTTCGTTGTTTAATTAATTAACTTAGTTTCCTTGAATCCAAATTACTTGTGATTTGAGTTTTATATTTTTTCTTGAAGATAATGAATCTCTCAAGAACTTATGTTTTTCCCCACATTATATTCCCAAAAAGGAAATTTTTTGCAGTACTTATTTTGTAATGAATTTGTGTAGTAATTAAAATATATTTAACATTACTACAGTACGAGAGTTGTATTTCTGAATAATTACTCCATTAAATTATTTAGTCGTGAGATTGTTAAATTAATTTCTTTTAATTATTTATGTAAAATATTAATATTATGAATGAGTATTTCTTTTCATGCAAAATATCATGAGCCACGCAAGCTCGAAATTTTGCATTCTATTACAGTTATATTCATTGTGATATTACGGTCACTGGGAAGAATAAACTTTTACATAACCTTTCTTTGACAGTTCGATGACCTTTCTTATCAATACATACTGCATAGCGTAAGTAAATTTTGCAATGGTATAGTCATCTGTTCGTCACACAAACTGCGTGGGAGAAGAATTTAAAATCAGCAACTTCAGATAATGCTGCATCCACTGAATCGCCTCGAGCAAACTGCTCTTGTCCTGTTGTTCCACTAAGCAACTGTGGTTGTTCAACCGGCGATGGCAACCAGGGTTGTCCAACTGACGGCCCGCGGCCGCAAGCGGCCTCCGGTGCCATTTATTGCGGCCCCCGAAAGGTTATTTTATTGGTCAACAGTGAAAGTCCTTGCATCCATGTCGGGCGTCCACTGTGCGCTTAGCGCACGCGTCTTTATTGGGGTCAATGCTCCCTTAATGCAAAAATAGGATAAGTTTAGATTGAAGGATTTTTTTCTAGTAAATTCAGAAATTGAAAATCATTCTAATGTGTTTCTCTGCGTTACTAAACATCGTATTTATTGTTAGAAAGAACATTTTTATCAAAATTTCAAATCAAAAAAGTTTTATTAAGGAGGACAAATGAATCGTTTATTTCACAAACCCGTCAAACGCCAAAATTTGAAATGCGCTTTAGCGGTGAAATATTGTTCCATGAGGATAGGCACATCACTTATTCCATATTTACCTGAGAAATATTCATTTATTAACTGCTTTAAAATTTAAAAAATATTTTGAAATCTGAAAAATTGGGGCACTTTTTCTCACTTCTCTCGACATGAGAAATTTGGCGTTTGACGGGTTTCTGAAATAAACGATTCAATGTGATCGACGCGAGAGAAAAAACGAGGCAAATAAGCGTATAATTTACATGTGACTCTTTGTTCCACCAGTTACAAAACACGGTAAATGAAGCATTTCGGGCTTAATAGTCACTATTTGGTAAAACGTACTCTGCTGGTAGAGGAAACTCCAACATCCGAGAGATGATAGAGGAGGAATGTAGCTTGATGTTCATCTGAAAATCCCAGTTTTGCACTACTTACCGCTTTCACCGCATTGTGGGCTCATTCCTCAATGCCCACCACCTCTTCATTAAAATGACCTGTGAATGAATTTGTGAATTAATGGAAGCAATAAAAGCTATTGTTTTATACATCTGCAACTGAGACAAACCCACCCCTGATGTGCAGTCTATTTATTCTTTTTTCTAGTACTGTATTGTTATGATGACTTTAACGCAACCAAACGGAGGAACGGAAAGCGTCTCTTAACGGCTGGTAATCGTTAGGGACTATTAACAGCCTGCCGTGCGTACAGAACAATCGAAACAAATAATTTCTTGTCAGAAATGGCGTACGAGTACCCATATCCCAAGAATGGTTATTTATGATACGAGCAGTGAAAGTGACATTTTATTTTGCGAGTAGGAAATGTTACGACATTAAGTCGATACGTCGATAGGTCGAGTGGTGCAATCCTACGAGCTAAACCCTACCTCACTGACACCTGACGAATGCCGGAGCAGTACATATGGGCCAGGCACCTCGATCTTTTCTTCCTCTTCCTTGTCCCCTTACTTACACGCCCTTGCACTTGCATGCAGTGCGATATTACACAATCATGTTGGAAGACATGCAGGGTCGAGCTCTAAGCTCCCGACCGGTCTCCCGGAATGTGTGGTAGTGTAATGCATGTTAGTGTAAGTGAGTGTGTGTGTAAGGGGAGAGGATACGACAAGGAAGAGGAAGGACAGATCGCGCAAGGTCCGTGGCCCGCTTCGTAGGATACTGCTCCGACCATTTTTCTGGGGTTGATCGGAGAAACCACGGAAAACTACCGCTCAGAGCAGCCGGCCGCTAGAATTCTCCTCCAGACAACGACTGAATTCGACCTAGCTGAAACGCTAGTGTCGAAAATCCTGCCGCTGTGAGGACTCGAACCTAGGACCTCCCGGTGAGAGGCGCTGCAGTGATCTCAGTTGATGCACTGAGCTACAGCTCCCGGTAGCAGCAAGGAGGGGGAAGGGAGAGGATTGGAGGGGGAGTGGAGGTAGAGGAGTGGAGGGGAGGTGTGCTGAGGGGCTGAGGGTGTGGCGTGTGGCGCGTGCGCAGCTCTACCGAGGCGCCGTGCGCAGAGCGGCAGTCGCCGCCGCCGTCGTCTGCGGGGTCGCCCGTGGCCACGTACGTGACGCGCGAGAAGCACGGCGGCCGCTCCAGAACGGTACGCCCCTCTCCTGCCCGCTTGGCTTCCACTTCATAGAGATATTCTACAAAAAAGCCCATGACGCTTCTTGCTGGAAACGGCTTGAAATAAATGAAATGGTCGGGTCTGATACCTAAAAAGTATTGGAACACTGCCAATGTAAATTGACTTTTGGAACGTGGCGCGTGAGGGACTTGTCGTCGCGATGGAATATGGCACAGCTTTTCGCGTCTTTTCCGGTCGTGGCGCTAGATGTCGCTTAATCTGCAGCACTGCTTGATACGGTCGTGATCACGCGACATCTGACGGCACACTCGAGAAATACGCAAAAAATGCCTGCGATATTCCATCGTGAAGAGAAACCCCTCACGCGCCACGTTATGAAAACCCGAGTATAGTGTTTTTTTTTTATTTATTCGAAAGCACTAAAGTTAAGTATTCGCGTGGAGACTATACGCTTCCCTCAGACAATTTGTGATAACTGTTTAATAAAATAGCATTGTCCTACTCTTCTGGAATTTATAATATCTTTCAAGAACTTGTATACCTTTCCTCCAAGAAATGAATATCTGTTTTATGCGTTAATGTGGTTAAAATAGAACGCATGCTTTGTGACGGGAATCTCCTGCAATCCGCACAAGCGTCCAAATTTGTCCGCGATATTGCGTATAATTGACTTATTTGTGGCGCTTGTGAACAATAAGAGGTTAGTGACAACTATAATTAATTAAAATTAGTATTACTCTACATGTTTTTCATATGTAAATGAAAAATAAATTATATTATAGTAGTTACCGCAAGAAAAGTAATATGTGATCGCGACTTGGATTATATTGCATGTCAAACAATTAATATTCATTTAAACTTTTCAATGATCGGAAAAAATAAGTGAAAAAAAAATTGAAAAAGAAATTGGAACTTGCAAAAGTCGTTATGGTATATCGCCATTCACAAGTCTGATTTTTTATAAAATTTCAATTAAATGTGAATCTTAAATAGTTTATTATACTCATTACTTATAAGGAACTGTCTATGAAATGAATCAAATGAAATTGATATTTATTATTTCATATTTTCGACAAGTGATTATATTAAACACTCACTAAGCACAACAAATTTTCTAATGTTTTAAGCTCACCGTGGAAATTGTTTTATTTGGTCAGTAATTACATTTACTTAGAACTATTATATAATATATATTTCACAAGTATTTTTCTAGCTTAATCGTTGTAATGTTTGTTATTTGCTAAAATAAATAAAATAACGAATGAATTATTAATGAGTAAATTATATTAATATAGTTTCTTGATACATTTTAAACTTTCACATTTTTATTGAAGGGGGGAGGAAGCTACCTTTCAGGATTATCACTAGACATCGGATGTTTAGGCACTAAAAAGTCGTCTTATAGGCGCCTAAAAAGGCACTGAAAAACTCAAGAATAAGGAGAAAAAAGGCACTGTCATAAGTTACATACACAATAAAATGGAAAATTGTAATTTTTGTATATATTATTTTGTAAACTTAAATGCACAAAACCAGTTCGTATATTGTAATGTAAAACTAGATTTACATATTTACAACTCTTTTACATTTTATTCTTAATAGTTTCCATTAACCAGTAATATTTACATATTACCAGTAACTTTTCAAGGATCACAATTTGAAATTTGCGACGACTGGGAATTTATATTTATTTCCACTTAAAATTTCGGTTCCCTCGGTGTATCGTCCATGTTCTCAGATCATGGCTAGTATTTGTGAAATAGGGAAATGGAGGAAAATCAGTTGGTATACTTTCAGGAATTCTCTCGTAATTTTAAATTTCAAGACGTGAATTGAAGGTTTCGTTATGAATGGTCACGTTGGAACATTGCCGATTTTCCGATATCTTAGCATTGTATATAAATATAATAAATAAAAGGCAAAAAACGTCCTAAAAAAAGGTATTTATGCAAAAAATAGGCATTTATGCTAAAATAAGCAAAAATAAGCATTATAAAATTCTGTCATATGTCATCATTTGTCATGATTCGTGGACATATATTATCAGCCTTTAAATAAGTTCTCTAGAAAAAAATAGGCATTTCCCTAAACATCCGATGTCTAATTATCACGGACCCAAAATTGTCTATCTCTGCTACCGCCGTCGCGCCGTTGCAGAATGTAGTGGTGCGGTTCCGGCCCGACGAGGTGACCGGGTCGAGCGGCGGCGGCGGCGGCGGCGCGGGCGGGGGCGGGGCCGAGGGCGTGGAGCCGCGCAGCTTCCTGGAGTCGCTTCTGCGCCAGCTGCGCGAGCGCGCGGGTAGGTCCACGGGCGAGTGCGACGCCTGCGCGCTGCAGGCGCAGGACCTTATCGGCCGCCTGCACGCCGTCACCGAGATGGCCAAGGTACGTCCCGCCCCGCCCCACCACCCGTCTCTTCCCTTCCCAGATGTCTAAACACTTCCCGACGGTCCGATCCGATCCGATCCGATCCGATACAATCCGATTCGATCCAATCCGATCCGATCCGATCCGGTCCGGTCCCATCCAATCCGACCCGATCCGACCCGAGAGAGGATCACCGACACCTCCCTAGATATCAAATACAGTGCATTTTGGGAGCTAATGATCATAATAGTTGTCGCGCCCTCCAACGCCAATTAATTAATTTATATGAAGCGATCTGCCCCAATTCGATTCGATCACACCAAGTCGTCAAGTCCAGTTCCGATCCAACCCATTGGTATCCTACTCGGACCGTCACGCCCCGCTGCAATCGGATCTGATCCGAATCGACTCAGCCGGCCCCGACCCATCCCGACCTGACCCGACCTGACCTAACCCCCACCGACTCTTCATTTCTGAAGATATTAACGCTTGGAATTTCAGTTTTGTGACATCGAATCGTATCTTAATATACAAGACTAATTCAATCAACTAGAGTACGTGAGTGACAGAAAATGCTCATTGTCACGGGTTAAAACATTGTGCAATACAGTAATATCTTTGTTCCACATTTTTCTCTTTCTACGATTTTAAATTTCATGATTTAAAAAACATGTTTATATAAGAGAGACTACAGTTTCTTTTTATTCGCGTGAATAAAATGACATAAGCCACTCTTGTAACATTGTAGTATATTGTATGTGGCATGTCTATATCAGCCCGACGCTTCTATCCAACTCCAGAGCTACATGCTTACGACTTGATTTCATAATTGAGGGTCAGAGAGCACAAGATAACTTATTGCAAGCTGCATCGAGGGCAAAAGAAGTCTGTAATCTACTGTTATTGCAAATACAACACTTCTGCTTCAGAGGGAGTTGTTGTTAGACCACTTACGTCCTGAGAATAGTACTATGACTACATTTTTTGCAACATCGGAAGTTTAAGAGTAGTATCTGTGTATTTTTTAGGACATGTTTGCTAATTAAATGGTTCATTAAACAGTAGAATAGTTTGTTATATTCCTTGTATACAGAGTAAACTTCTTTAGCGAACTTCTTTACAACAGAAAACTTCCTATTTATTACTCTCTTTAACCACAGAAAGAACGTGGTCGTTTGAATTTCGTTGTAAAGAGTTTACACTGTACTTTAAATATCATATTTAAGTCATGTAACTTAAAATGATTCAGTCTTCGATTCGAGTAGTCTCGACGGGCCGTCGAAACAGCGAACACGTCAGGAGAAACCATGAACAAAATTTTAAGTGTAAAATCAATTATTTTTAAATGTATATTTTATTCTTTACTTTCTGATTTTTTTCATTTATTTAATGAATCGATTACCGCTTGATATTTTGGTAAATTTTAAAGAAGACTCGCAACTGGCGCCACCACGTCTTGTTTGACTTTTGTTTACTAGGTAACATCTTCATACTGTCTTTCGACGGACCGTTGAGAGAATTCATTTCGAACAAAAGTTTTAGATTAAGATTTGTACTTCTCCTCTACACGTCACATGAAGGTTTTAAAATTCTTTGACAAAATAAATCAAACCTTACTAATTTTCTTAATATTACATTTTCAGTGGTAGATTTCCCCTTTTGTATAGTGTTTCTCCATGACGTTGTGTATTATTATTGTTTTTAAACAAATATATGGTAAATTGTCAAAATATCAAATTATTTTAGTAATACCTAAATCTAACCGACAAAACCGAGCAAAAACGTTGTTGAACAATGTAAAAATCAAGTAATTTTCATTAAAATAGCACGAGATATCGCAGTTATTTATTTATAATCATCTTTCAAAAATGTATACAACACCTGCGCTCTTTTTCAGAAGTCCCTTGCAGCTTATTTGATCTAAATTGTTCTTTCAAATACTTATGATAAACTCAGAATATTCCTTGCGGGTCTTCTTTAATCAAAAATGAAACGGAAGGAAATTATTTCAAATTCCAAGTTTCACGTTTAAATCAATTAATGTACTGTCGACATTAAGACCGTTTGCTTGATGTGTATAATAATTAAAAACTCCTGGCAAGCAGTGTCGGCTTTGTAATTTTTTTTAAAAAACTGGTTCAATTTGGTAATGATTTTAAACTATAGACAATTTAGAATGTAATGGGAGAGAATCGTCTCAAGTTCTACACTAGTTTCGACGGCTATCGAGACATCGTAACGAAGGAAAATATAAAATGAATTATATTTTCATACACTATTTTTTCTTCATTTCTAGAACGATGATCTGAAGGGGGTCGTTTCTGCCGGCCTGAAAACAGATCGGTCCAATAGATTCGAGCTGGTTTGCTGCTGTTAAGAATCCTTGAGGCAGGAAAAGAGGATATTAATACGAGCGGGAAGTGTAACATTTTTAACACTGTCGCCGAAACTTTGTAGACTGGAAAGTAACTATACTTTTGAAAAATCTGAAAATCCGTTTCTTGATATTGGTGAAGACAAGTTATTATGATTGATGAGTTGATCAATAATTTTATCAACCATTTTATTACATTTTTTCATTTATTTTCCTTTCGTTTCAAACTTGCTGCAAGGTTAATCTCGTCACTACATACTGACGAAAGATTCGTAAACCTAGATAAACTCACAATAAAAATTAGATTAGTCATTTCTTGCCTGGTTTTTTGAAAGTATTGTCAGAGTTATTGATTTAAAGATAGTTGTCAGAGTTATTGATCAGATATTTACAATCAAACAAAAGATTCAAATTATTTTCTTGTATTAGCGATATTAACATAAGTCATTGCTTAGAGATACGATCACTAAAATAGACGAATACATTTGAGAAGTGCAAAAGAAGAAATGTCATCACAACAAGGGAGCAGTGGCTGAGAGTAAATTACAACAGTAACAAATAACGGTGAAAACCCTGTGATCAAAGGAAAAATTCTAGTATTTTTTACCCCGATATTATTTTACTAATTTCATTTGCTCTACAAAATTTCGCAATTGTATTTATAATTTGGCTTTAGTTCGAAATTTGTCAACAATTTGCCTGTGAATTTCGTGTCTTCATGGCGAAAGATCTTGTGATCTGAACAAACACGTGGCCTTTTTTGGCAATGTCTAGGAGTTCGGTGTCCGAATAATAATAAAAAATAAATGTATTCAAAATACTTCAAAATAATATTTTTAAACCAACGTTATTCTCCGTTCACAGTTCACTTCCTACTCTACTGCATGTGTAAATGGGAAGGCAGGATCTACAACGTCGAGCCCGGATGTAAACGATAGAACAGGGTGCGGAAGTAAAAAGTGGCGCATGTTGACTACATGTTCTTAGGAAACAATGTCGCAAATAACATGCTATACCGTTCCGTACACACGTAACTTGTTGCAAATTATGTCCTGGCTGCGATCGCTCAGTGACTACGCCGTTGCCTCCACAGCGTCGTTAGCCTGCACGCCATTGGATTTGACTCTCGACGGTGACGGATGTTCGTGTCTAGCTTTATAGCAAGGTCGACTTCAACCTCTGGAATAGAATTTCTAACGGCTGGCTGCTCCGATGTAGAGTAATCCCTGGTTTCTCCGATCAAGTCCAGGCCAATCAATGCTAGATCAATGTCCTAACAAACATGCCGCTCACCGTGGGCTACAAGTGTAGTACATAATAGGTCTCACAACGTGGCGGTGTTCCTGCCCCCGATGGAGCCTAATGTCCAGCGCCGACCTAAACGTAGAGTTGCGGGAGTCTCCCCTCCAATTATCTTGCCCAGACAGGCCAAGTCCTAGAATCCCGACTGTTCCCTCGACGTCTGAGTTAAGATAGTGCATGTAAATGTCAGTGTAAGTGTAAAGGGAGAGAATGGGAAAAGAGTAAGGAAGGAATGATCCTGCACGGTCTATGGCCAGATTTTTGAAGGTATTATTTCGGCTTTTGCCTGTTATTGGTCGAAGAAACCACGATCAGAGGAACTGGGAACTTCTTTTCTGACCAGCAGGCCACAAGAAGCCTCAATACAGTGTCTAAATCAGAATCAACTATGTTGATCTCCGGCATTTCAAAACTGTCTCCCAAATATGTAGAATATTCGCCGTCTAGATTGAAACACTACGACCACCAGTCAATGATGTAGAGGAAATGGCGTTGCCACTGCGTATGGCAGCCAGTTGCAATGTTTCCATGGTTGCAGGCAGAAATGCCAGAAAATTATTTAAATTACATTATACTAGTATTACATTATCCGTACTATAGAGCGAACAACGCTGTTGCAGTAGAATACTGAAAATGTCCAATCATACCATAGATCACCATTGCTATCCCTCCTCTAAATACTTATTCTAAAATAAACTTTAAGTGAACTTGAAAGACAACACATTTCCTTGTTTGCGCGCTCCCGCGCCTAGGATGCGGCTCGTAGCCCTACCAACGCCTCGTTGGCGCACAAGTTGGAGCTGAAGCTCACGGAGCTCATGGCCGACCTGGGCAAACTGCGCGGTGCCTCCGTCTGTTGCTGCTCCGACGATCCTGACATGGAAGGTAGGTCACGCACAGTTCCCGACACAAAGAGGGAGTGTGTGTGTGTGTGTGCATGTGTGTGTGTGAGAGAGAGAGGGAGAGAGAGGGAGCAAGAGGGAGAGAGATGGAGAGAGAGGGTGAGAGAGGGAGAGAGAGGGAGAGAGAGGGAGAGAGAGGGAGAGAGAGGGAGAGAGAGGAGAGAGGGAGAGAGAGGGAGAGAGAGGGACAGAGGGAGAGAGAGGGAGAGAGAGGGAGAGAGAGGGAGGGAGAGGTAGAGAGGGGGAGAGAGGGAGAGGGAGAGAGAGGGGGAGAGAGGGAGAGGGAGAGAGAGGGAGCGGGAGACAGAGGAAGAGAGTTGTAATATCGTTTCTTGCTAAGGCCGAGAGAATTAGAAATCCACTCCCGGTTCCCGAGTTTCAAGGCACTACCCTCGCTGTTACTATCAAAGAGTGTAGTGGGAAGTCTCCGGTCACCCGAGACTCGGCTCTTGCTCTGTTTGAAGACTGGAATCGGCCCCCTAGTTCTTGATTTTTTCGGCGGTACCCACGTCATTCGTGCCAAAGGGCTTGCTGAGAGAAGTCGTGCCTGAACGTCGTAGGAAATCGAGTCAAAAATGCAGTCCCACACACTACAAAATCTCTCTGAAATGTCAACTTTACTCAGTTGCCCGTTTTCTCGGCTACAACCATGTTAGTAACAATGGGTTCAGTAGAGATACGGAATCAATTCGCGTCATAGTGGGGAATTGGAAATATCCAACTGGTCTCCCGGTGGGACTTCCTCGTTTCCAAGTGGGTGCAGTGGATCGGCGCGAGAGCATGCAGATCAAGGGCAGAGATCGGTCTTCGGCGCCACGATCAAAAGCTCCGATGTCAAAAGTTGGAAACTCCCAGTCGGTTGCCCGTTTATCGTTGCGATACCCACGTTGTTAGTGCTAGAGATGCAGGGAGTTTCATGATCTCATGGGTCCGCAAGTTTGTGGTTGGCACTTCCGCGACCGACTCGTCGTGATCGGTCGTCGTACACTGGAGGCAGCGGGATGGACTAGGAAATCGTCCCGATCCCGGAGAGTCGCGTATTAGTTTCTCACTCGACCAACTATTCGTGCTGGTGACTCCTAGCAGAGGGACCTTCCTACCGAGATTTCGAGGCTGAATGTGTTACGATTATTGCTAGTCCTACTCAATATTGCGCCTTGGTTGATCACGATATGTCATTAATCATTAGACATCGGATGTTTAGGGAAATGCCTATTTTTTCTAGAGAACTTATTTAAAGGCTGATAAAACATGTCCACGAGTCATGACAAATGATGACATATGACGAAGTTTTATAATGCTTAATTTTTGCTTATTTTAGCATAAATGCCTATTTTTTGCATAAATGCCTTTTTTAGGACTTTTTTGCCTTTTATTTATTATATTTGTATACAATGCTAAGATATCGGAAAATCGGCGATGGTCCAACGTGACCATTCATTACGAAACCTTCAATTCTCGTCTTGAAATTTAAAATTACGAGAGAATTCCTAAAAGTATACCCACTGATTTTTCTCCACTTCCCTATTTCATAAATACCAGCCCTGATCTGAGAACATGGACGATTGACAATACACCGAGGGAACCAAAATTTTATGCGGAAATAAATATAAATTTCCGGAAGGTTTCAGTGTTGCTGCTGTTGGACTTCTAAAATATATACCAGTCACATCGTTCAGGTATCCTTCTCCGCATTCACACTGATTTTGTCTCCCACTCGTCGCAAATTTGAAATTGTGATCCTCAAAAAATTACTGGTAATATGTAAATATTATTAAGAATAAAATGTAGAAGAGTTGTAAATATGTAAATCTAGTTTTACATTAAAATATACGAACTGGTTTTGTCCATTTAAGTTTACAAAATAATATAGACAAAAATTACAATTTTTCCATTTTATTGTGTATGTAACTTATGACAGTGCCTTTTTTCTCCTTATTCTTGACTTTTTCAGTGCCTTTTTAGGCGCCTAAAAGACGATTTTTAGTGCCTAAACATCCGATGTCTATTAATCATCATGAGGTGGCCTCGTTGGGTGAGGGGTTAGCTTACCGGCCTCTGAATCCCCGCGGGGCTCGATCCCGGTCGAGGTGCCCGGATTTTCGAAGGGCGGCAAACCCACAGTAGCCATGTCACGCTTGTGGCATGTAAATTAACTCTGGCGGTATGCCCGGCAAAATTAAATCCCTTCGACAACATCCCGCCCTAACGACTCTCCTTCCAACCAGACCGCTCGGATGATAGTTAACTGAGCCCGACATCTGGCGGAAAAAGTGAGAGTCAAACCCCAGGCGCATTAGGGGATCGTCCGCGAGGTGCGCCTGCTCGATAAAGGTCCCCAGACTCGCGGTCGGGGATAGGCCTCCAAGGAAGCCAGGGTCGAAAACACGGGTGTAAAACCCATATGAATAAATTAATCAAGATGCCAATCCTGGATGTAACTGTGAACCGAGAGGAATTTAGCTACGCCAAGTACGTCCATATAAATACAATGCCTCAGAATCTTATACGCATTCCTGTTCCTTTCAATTCACATTTCTTTCTTACTTGTTCCATATTCTGTGTCTTTATCATTAACAATATCCCCTCTTCAGCGATCTGTGCTACAATTTCCACTTCCATGTTTTCGAGTTCAATTTAACTATCAGCCGCTAATTTACTTCTAATATTCTTATGATTCTTCTACTCTTTTTTTCGCTTATGCCATGTTCGGAAATAATCACAAGTAACACATAACAGTTTACTTGTTCACAGTTTATATTCACCAAAATGCAATTTGTTCTAGATGCGGGCCAGTTTATGAATTACGCAGGAAAAATGACCAAGTCTGTACTACAGTCGTCGTATCGAGTATATGTCCCAATTCTCAGCATTGTTCACCAATATTCTAAAAGATCTCTAGTACCACGGCAGAGTTTCTAATTCGCTCGCCACAAACTCTTCGCCCCTGCCGAGTTCTTCTCTCGCCTAATATCCCCCATCAGGCGAAGACTCATATTTCAGCTGACGGTCCATCCACTATGCTATTGGAGTTCTCTTTCATGCTCACTGCTTCCCACTTTTCTACTAGTAGGCGCCTAGCCACAAAGATAGGCCGCGTTCAACCGCTTGGCCTTCATTTTATCTTTTCTTATGATCTTTCCAATTTTGTTCTTCTGATTAATTTTTTGTATCAACTTATACAACTCTTCTTTCGTATTCTAATTCCAATGATACTGTTTATTTCTCACATATACCACTGCATTCTCCTTGAGTCTATGAATCAAATAGTGAATAAATTAGCATTCAAATTGTTTCTAATATATTCTTGAAACATTTGTTTTATCATTGTGCATTTCATACGAAGCCATTTTATTTAGGCGCGGAGGATGCGGACGAGGATACCCTTGAAGAGAATATGCCAGATACCAGCTTTATTGATGATATTTATGCACATGGAGTGGATACATGGGTAAGTGGCCTCATGCAAATTACCATAGGTAAATCTACGAGTGGTATGGAAATTGTCGATTCATCCCCGACTCGTGAAGTAAGAGGTTTATCTGAGAATTTCCAAAGCACGAGTGGTATCTAATAGGACTATTCCACGAATGAAATTATGTCAAACAGAGATCCCAAATGCGTCAAATATCGAAAATAACTGAAAGCATGTTAAAAAGAAAGAGGTTGTGTTATATGTAATGGATCATTATAAGTAACGATAAGTATAAAGAAAGTAATTAGTAAATGAAAGTAAATACGATAGCAATAATAAAGACAGGAACTAATGCAAAGACGTGAACGTATAAACAGTAATATTAGAGAATGTGCATGTAAACAACGAGGAAAATAAACAATATTGTGATAGATTCAAGTAACATAACAGACACGTGAGCAAATTCCTTGGGGGGAGGGATGAACATATTTTAATAAAATGTTTTGACAAAAACCAAGGAATAGCTGAAACGCTTAACATAATTGATCTATGAGAATTTAGATAATATTCGAGTTATCGAATGAGATGCGCAGTAGAAGCAGGAAGAAACGTATTTGTGTGCTAGCTGCGCTGTATTCTAAAACAATATGGAAGTAGATCCGGTGATGGTCGAAGGTAGAGACGAGACAGGATGATTTTTCGTTATTATTGGAGTCGGGACTTACAATTTTTACGCGATAGTGGTCAACGCGGATGATGCGTTATGAATTAGGAAGGAATGTTTGACTAGAATTATCAGGGAATTTCGGAAGTAAATGTGGAAATATGAGTGCGCGTATAAAACACGGACATTTTTGTGTGAATTTAAACAGCAAGATGGACATGGAACGAACCGGGAAAGACGGTCAAGGGTGCTGCCCTGCTGCAACAGGAAAGTAAACAACGGGGAATTCTCCGGAAAATTGAGATAATGTAGGAAGATCAAGTCTTGTTTAATTTTAAGAATTAATTTAATATATTTGAAAAAAGTCAATGGCCGTGCATGCATTCAGGGAAATAGAAAAATATAAGATGCAAAACAACAACGAGGAATTAAGAATAATGTTTTGTTAATGTTGTTTTTGGGTTTGGATTTTGTTCATCAACTGCTATATACTGTATCCATGTACATGTTTGCAGAATACAAAAGCATATGTTATTTCCAAAGTAATTATCATTATTTCTGAGTATAGCGAGATTTTCAGATCCCACATCGGAAATTACAAACAATCGCATTCGTAAAATTGTACTGCCGAGATCCTATATAGGCGGCCTATCGGACCTGCAAAATAAACTTTTTTGTGACTGTATCATTTCGACATAACTAATGATAATAAAGGGGTACAAGGGGGAAGACTGATTGATTTATGATATTCAGTGTGAATATAAATAGGTCGAAGTAAGGTACGGCCAGATATAGTACATACGCGGTTTATAGTACATACATAGTGATCGCTATATACCGCCTCCTAAGATAAATGAGTCACAGCTTATTATTGCTAGTAGGAAGGGGCGGTATGAAAAATTGGACAGAAAAACTATAATTTTTAGATAAATCGCCCTGATTGCTACATTTTGTATGTATAGTTAAACACTTTGGTTTTAATTTTACGAGTGGAATAGTCAAAGGTAATATAACGAGTGCTTTGAAATTTATCGGTAATGTATCCAAAGCACGAGTGATATTTGAAGAATTATTTCAAGAATGAAAATATAAACATGTAGTAAGTAATAAGTAAGTAATCAACAATATTTTTTTAATTATCAATAGTCAACAGTACATTTTATGATACAGGTGCATCGACCGTGATGTCAAGTTCTTCTGTATGAATTAGCCAAAGTGAAATCAGACCGTGTCAAAAATCCAAAACATTTCTTTCTAAAATTAGTAATATTTTTAGGATAATCACTAACTCATGAACAAAACAAAATTAGGTGTATGAATGTAATACCTCTATTAATTATATATTTAATTAGATAAGCCCTTGAAATTTGGATTTGTTGAAATTATACTAACTGTTAAAGTTTCTTTTGATTCTAGAGCTGAACGTGTGGTTTTTGAATTCCGTATTTTGTTCAGAATTGAAGAATGGTATTCCTTATTTAATAGCTGATATGCTTTCAAGAGAGTAGTCATTACTCGTGACCCGATATTTAATAGCTTCTTGTAATCCGACATGGACCATATGTGAAATATTGTCGAGCGACTTAAACGGTTAGAATTTTTTTTATGTGAGGTATCCAAAGCAGATTTTTGAGCAGAAGTCCTTTTAGGAATTTCTTTTCGACCAACTGGGCAATTCTTAAAACCATCAGTATGGTTTCATGTACGAAGAATTAGAGTTTAGAAAAAGACGATCCATTTTCACTTGCTTACCTCGTTTCTCCATCAAAAATTGATTACACCTTTGTTAACACTCTCGTACGTAGGCTACACTCATTTGGAATTTTCTCGGCCGCGTTGTACTTAAACAAGTGCGTGTCGAGGCGATAAAAGCGATAAAACGAAAATGATAAAATTGCACGGGTTAAATGCCCCGGAATGGAAGAGGGAGATGTCATTCTTACATTTCATTGGTGGAGGTATCTTGAGTGAATTTCTTCAAATAATCTTTATAAAAAGGATATTATTTCAAAGCCTAAAAATATTATTTGACATCAAAAGATATTTTAGGCTCGATTTATCGCTCGATGTTCACGACATTCTTCAGTACGTTTACTTCAAAATCTGAACACATGAGAGACAATAAAAACTGAAACTTATTTACCATTATACGAGTGGTTGCAAATTTATACTTTCATTGTTGTTCTCAACTGAGTGAATTATTTTAAAAAATCTTAAAATGTGACAGATTTATTATGATTTATTGCATTTATGATTAATAACGCATGGCAACAAAATAAAACTTTTTTGGAGCTGATTAAAGGTATTTCAGGGCCGCTGATTCAAAAACTGCAAACTGCTTGACTGCATCAGCTCTAGTTTTGAAGATACAGTGAAAAGAACGATTTTCGTCACATTCGGAATCATATTCATATTAATTAATTTTGAAATAATATGTATAGTCTATTTCATTATTATTTCATTATAAACCGACAAATTTGAATTCCACACATATTTTTAGTAATATGCACTGTTTCTGTCACTGTCATTTTTTAGTGCTTAAGTCATATATTTTAGATAATAAAACTTCGCTTTTCTTAATCAATATCTCCAATGTCTCCACATCTGCCGTAAATTTTGTCATTAGAATAGTCCAGATATCTTTTGTTATATGTGACGAGTACTCTTTCAAGGAAAATAGAAAACCTATTTCCGAATTCATAAACAAGGCATATTTGAGCTATTTTGGTGTCACGCTCGGAGATCTAGATGTGGGATCCTCATATTGTATGCAAGATATGTACGGAACATTTGCGACAGTGAACAAATGGTACAAGAAGTCTAAAATTCTGCGTACCAATGTTTTAGAGAGAGCCTAAAACCACATTAGTGATTGTCATTTTTGCTTTGCCAACAGTAATGGTATAAATCAAAACAGTCGTAGCAAATGGATGTATCCTGACCTAGACTCAGCTAGGAGTCCGGTTTTTACCCTAGACGTATCTGTTTCATTATTCCATCACTTAGAAAAGCTCACTGAAGACAAATATTCTATGTCGGCATTATGAAAATAGATATAGTTATGGTGATTTTTTAAGTACTTCATCAAGACTTACATTTTTCGACCTAAAAGAATTGATTGGTTTCGTCAGGGAACTTAATCTCTCCAAAACCGCCTTTGAATTGCTCACCTCTCGATTTAAAAAAAATTGCTTGTTCCTGGGACAAATATTACATTTTCTCGTCAACGGAAAAATGTTTTGCTGCTTTCCTTTACGAAAGAAGAAACCTTACTGTTCTACAACAATGTAGAAGTTGTTTTTAAAAAGTTGTGTTTACGAGTATAAGCCAGATGAATGGCTCTAAGATAGTTCTGAAGTGTGTACTCGTACGGCAACAAATACGGCTCTGTTCCAATTGGTCAGTCATTCTGCATGAAAGAAGAGTATGAGACAATTTCTTTAGTTTAAAAAACATTAAGTATTATGAATATCAGTGGGTAATTTGTGTTGATCTGAAGACGGTGAATTTTCTTCTCGGTCAACAAAGTGGCTACACAAATTATCCCTGCTTTATATTTCTGTGTGATAGCAGAGCCAGCATTGGTTGAGAAAAACTTGGCCTCTGAGGAAAGAAATAGGTGTAGAGGAAAATAATGTGATCAATTTACCTCTAGGTGCTCGAGAGGAAATTATTCTCTCTCCTTTATATATCGAGTTAGGCTCGATGAAGCAATTTGTACAGTCGTTGTGGATGGGATGGTTTGTGCTTCCAGTGTATATTACGTACTTATCCAAGAGCCACGAGGAACTAAAAGCAGGGGTTTTCGATTGTTCCCAAATAAGAAATCTCGTAAATGATTCAAATTTCTTGGAATCCATGAGCGAAAATGAATCAAGTGCCTAGTCTTCTTTTGTTCTAGTTGTGATAAACTTTCTAGGAAAGCACAAAGCAGCAAACTTTTCACAATTAGTAGAAATAATGCTTTCCAATATCCATGTGCTTGGCTGCAATGAGTATTAAGGCCCATTACTTACAGATCCTCTTGGATTGTTTTCCTTCATTTGATGTGTCACTTTGAGTGAAGAGTAAGGTGAAAGATATCATCACGATATTCGCCAATAGAAGAGAGACGACAAGGAAAATGGTATACAAATATTATGGCAGACTACTGTTGGAATATTGCAGCGAGACTGCAATGGCATTTCTCACTCTAAAAACATCTATTTAAAACATCTTTTTGGGTGTTGAATGAATGCTTGATTTTGTGAATATTTAGAACATTTTGATGAGAAATTATGTAATTTACTGTGATCTAATTAATATAGTTCATTTATAAAAATAAGTTTATTTTATTTTTCTACAAATTAACACCAGTAAATATTTTATGACCACATGCCATTGATGTTCTTAAATTCTAGCACACACAGTGTAGAAATGGGTTTGTAATGATAATTCTGTAGTTACAAAACTAGGGCTGATAGGGCAAAACCAGTGCATTTTTGTAATCAGTGACATCCAGATACAAAAACCAGTGGTGTAGTTTGACAGCCTCTGCACTGAGTACTTTTCACAGTTCGACTGCTTCCTGCGGTTTCGTCAGCGCACTTCTAAGGTCTGATTAAAATAAGTTGGTGATTAACAGTTGCGAGTGGACGGGAACTACTTTGCCAGGTTGCTTACCACTGAGCATGTGGACACCAAAAAACACTTGAAATAAATAAATAATTATTAAGTAACCAAATCACACGTATAGTATACTTAAAAGGAACTGAATCGCTTACTCACATTTTATGTTGCTGTAACTTGTTCTGGCAAAACTACTCATTAATGTCTTCACCTACATCAACAACCTTACGACCTACACTATTTTACATCACTTACTTACACTACATTATACTTCAATAGGAAGTACACCGCTTCATATAAATGAAAACTAATAAAAACGAACAAGTAATAAAAATAAACGAAATAAAGAAAGCAAAACACGTAAAAACCGACTATTCCCAAAAAGCTCTTACAACAAAATGCACGAACAATACTCGCACGACAAGCGCCTAACCTCCTTACAACTTGGCACACAAGGGAACAATGCGCACGCAGCAAAGGCGCAACACGGGAGGGAAGATTCGCTGCACGAAGCTCTTATGTTTCCAGTTCGTCAGTGGCAACTCAACGACCTCAGTCGACACGTTTTCAGTCTCTGATTGGCAGCTTCCAGGGAAAAAGAGAGGCGACTTTATGTCACACACAACTGTCAATCACCAACCTTTTTTTTATTACTAGAACGCCCGGACCTTGCGTTTACCGAGAATACTCGCGCGCCGTCATTTTGACGACTCATGTATTTAATGGACTATTTCGGGATTTTGGAGAATTTATACACATCAATACTCACAATACGTACTTTATTGACTACAGTAATTAGAAGACTATATGCAATCGACATGAAAACAATTACGAAAACTCTGGCTGCTCACAGCCTCTCGTCGTAATAATTCACAAACATTACCGATGGCGTTTCATTTCATCACCAACTTCTAACGTCGACACTTCAGATACGATGTACGCTAATGCTTTTCAACTAAGAAAGCGTCTGTGGTTTCTCGGAAGAGAGATAAGATGATGTAAACAAAATAAGCCGACACAGAGCGAACAGTTTAGCAGCTATAGGGAAGCAGTCAATCTGACGGCTGCCGGGCGTTTAAGATAAATCGATTGATGTAACTATTTCGAATGAATGAATATTTTCGAAATTTTCACTTATACTTTAAATAATAAATAATTTAAAGTCAAGTTATCATAATGGCTTACTGTTATTTTTAATAAAGATAATATTACTTGAATATGTAATAGCCGTCAAAATGACGGTGTCGGTCGTTCTGGTGTTAGAGAAGCAAATATATTGCTAAATTATTAAATGCTTTCTCCGAAGGACCCGCGCCTGAAGCCTGCGCTGTTGATGATGGCCAACGAAATCGTCCGCTTCACGTGTGACGACTGCCGCGCCGCCATCATGGAAGGCGTGGATCACTACGTGTTGGGGCACGTTGATCATATGCGGCGGAACAGCCTGAGGTACCTGACGGTGCAGGACTCTCTGTTCCTCGTCACCCGCCTCGCGCACATCGCGGAGCGCTGGCACGGCAGCTACGTGTGTGCAGGGTGAGCGCGCTGCGACACGCAACCGAAACGTAGACACCGGCCAGTGGCGAATTCTCCGATACACTGCGTATACCGCCGTTATATCTAGTAATTCGAAGTATTTCATAAATTTGGTAATCCTCTAAAAAGTTATTGAGATTTTGAAAGCTTTGAAACAGAAGTTAAAAAATAACTCTCTTTTACTACCGAGAGCCAGTCTGTCTTCCGCAACCGGAAGCGTCATGACGAGTTGAGATGTCTCAAACAGTTATTAATGCTGTCGAGACAATTCGCTCGGCGCAGGCGAAGGCATCGCACGCCAACCGTGATAACCTATGGCCACCCATGCTTCAAGGGCGGGGAGAAGGGAGGATGGACAGTCTGGACAATCGGTAGGCACCGCAAAATATTGCGGTGAACAGTCCGTTTCTGCTTGTACGTAAGTTAAGTAAGTACGCTTATCTCAAGTTACTTAAGTACGTAAGTTAAGTAAGTACGCTTGTCTCAAGTTTTGTGAAAATGGAGTGTGTTAATTATCGCGAAGTTAAAGGTTTGTGTATTTGTCTTATAGAACAATTATTAAGGATGGACTTTAATAGTATTGGGATTTCAGAAAAGCTGAAAATAAAAGACGACCGTAGAGGTAGCTTCTGTACTTGAAATAATGTTCAGGATTCGCCACTGATACCGGCTTAGGTGGGGCTGGAGGTATTTAAAATACCATCAGCATCAACTACCGTAAACTTCAATCCCGTAAGTATAGTGTAAGTGTAAGTAAGTATATTCCAGAATGTGCAGTTTTCCTACCCCTGCTAAATGTGAGCTCCGGGGTGCCCGCCTACACATGTGGGATTGAAGTGTTTTGCATTGCAGTGTCTGTCACCACGGGGCACTGCCCCAGCCGGGACAATCTCTACTCTTTCTACTGGTTTCCCTATATGTTGGTAGTGTAGTGCATGTAAGAGTAACTGAGAGTGTAAGAAGAGAGGTGAAGGCAAGGATGAAGAAGTACAGGATTTGAATGCGATTCAAAGGAGACTTTAATCTCACGCGAATGAAATTTGATTTCTACTATATCGCGAGTTTACCGGAAAAGGTTTTGAAGGAATTGTTAATGGAATACTCACCTTTTAAAGGAATAAAACTATCGTTGACGCCCGTTCTCGGCATTTCTTGTCAGTATTGGGCACGCTCTGAACGCAATTTGCTGGTAGTTTCGGCATACTTAGCTTGCGAGAAGCAAAATGAGAACTTTTAGAGAAGGAAACATTCAGAAGTTTTATTATTTTTAATAATAAAAATATTTTAAAACAAAATTTCAAAAATATAAGTTGCATTCTAACATTATTTCAATTTTACAACTACGCAACGTTTTCAATGGGCCTTGTTCGATCAAAATGTTATAATTTTTGTCGTAAAGCATCCCATACTAATTTGTACTCATAGTTCAGTAACACCTCATTGAAAATGGAGTGTTTATTATGTTTTAAAATATTTTTATAATATATTTTTATAATTTTTATATTGCTACAAAAGTTATGTGTTTTAAATGTATATTAAAATGGCATTGAGTGATAACCCCTATCAATTGATCCGGTGACATCTCCCACATTCGTTATCCATCGTTGTCTATTCGCTCCCCGACGCGAAGGGCGCAACCCAATAACAGGATAAGTATCCGAATCTTTCGTTCTGCAGTGGCAGTGTCGGAAACATGATGATCGCACATGGGTGAGCTATTGCACACCGTACCTGACTTCAGCCAGTGAGTTTCAAGGACCAGTTTGTGTCACAGTATTAGCGGGATTTTGAAATGCAGTCAGATTCCAAAATTATCACTTATTACTAGTCATTGAAGCAGATATACCAAGTAATTATTTTAAGTATTGCATCTTTTATTTCAACTACATCTTCATAGTGTTCTTTTTTGTTGAAAATTTAGGCCACTTTCAAAGTGTTTCTAAACACTGCTCGCTCTCCAAGCATGGTGCTGCAAGGCCAGAGTCTGGTCTGGCGATTCAAACGAAGTGCCCGTGTTGTGATCACGTGGTTCGTGACGTAAACTGGTGTTATGCAGAACGATCAAAAATCGGTGCGCCGAACTAACTCACCAATATCATTTCATCATGACCAGAAGGAGCTTTCTCGGACATAGTGGACTCGCGGAAAACATTCAGAATTGAAGGAAACCGTTGGAACGTACGGTTTTTGAATCTGTTTCCTGAATTTTAATTGGAACTGTTTGTGAACTGAGCAGCATTTGAATAGAATTTCAACAAAATTTTAATTTGATTGTACCGTTATATGACCGAAATTTGATTGGAATTTTACTGAAACTTAAAAAGAATTTGATCGTAATTTGAGTATCAATACTTGTGGATTTCAGCATGCTACCGCGCGCCTGTTTAATTATAATGATGAGTTTCAATGATGGTGTGACGGAGGGAAAATAGAGTGACTCATAAAAACCAAAGGCGAGTTCCCACTGACCGATCACTTACACATGGATAGACACGGGATTTTGAGAGGAATTACATGAAGTGTCTAATTTATACGGGATTTAAATTAGATTCGCACAAGTTAACAAGAGGCTTTGAACATGATTTGAATCTGATTTCGACATTAGTCTAATTAACATTAGACATTACCGTGATTTAATAGCAATAAATGTAATTTGAACGTAAGCTGAAGCTAATTCGTATATGATTTGTAACGGACTTGAATAGGACTGAAGGTACTTGAAGGAAACTGGAAGAGAACTTGAATGGGACTTGAAGGGAACTTAACCTGTACTTGATCGAGACTTGAAGGGAATTTCAACGGGCCATGAACGAAATTTAAATGGTAAATTAACGGAACTTGACTGGGACTGAAGTGGGACTTGCACTCGTCTCGCACTCTGGCAATCGGGGTGGTGGTGCTGCGTGCAACGCGCAGGTGTGCGCAGACGGTGGGCGGACGGCTGCGCGCGCTGCGCGACTGTGGACCCGCGCCTGCACACGCTGCCGTCCGGCTGTTGTAATGCGATTCATTTCAGTGATGGTGGGAGGAAGAGAAAAAGAGATAAACTCATAAAAAGCGAAAAGACGAATTCTCACTGATCATTATAATATCCACATCGAAGAAATCAGGATTCGACGATGTATTAAATAAACGGGATTTAAATTAGATTCCTACATATTATGAACGGGCTTTGAAGGTGATTTCAATCCAATTTCGACGAAATTAGCATTGGACATTACCGTGATTTGACCTTCATTTGAACGTACGCTGAAGCTAATTCGAACAGCTGTTGCAGCGAACGTGAACAGAACTGAATGTACTTGAAGGGGACTTGAAGGAGACTTGAAGAGAACTTGAACGGGACTTGAAGGGACCTTGAACGGGATTTGATAGGAACTTGAACGGGATTTGAAGGGAACTAGAACGGGACTTGAAGAGAATTTGAATCGAACTTGAACGGGACTTGAAGGCAATTTGAACGGGATTTGACAGAAATTTGAACAGAACGTGAAAGGCATTCGAACGGGACGTGAACGAACTTTGAACGAACCTCGCCTCGACGTGTGGGTGGTTGCGGTGTGCGGCGCGCAGGTGCGCGCAGACGGTGGGCGGGCGGCTGCGCGCGCTGCGCGAGGCGTGGCGGGCGGTGGACCCGCGGCTGCGCACGCTGCCGTGCGGCTGCCTGCGTTGCTCGGGCAACGCGCGCTCGCTGCTGGACGCGGTGGCGGCGCGGGTGGGCGCGCGCCGGCTCCTGCACGACGTGCGCGACTGGGAAAACGTGGGCGAGGACGAGGCGACGGAGGAGTACGAGCAGGCATGCTACTTGGCCGTGGACACGCCTTGCGAGACGTGTGGCAAGATACCCTGCGATATGGTCTGCACGATGCTGGACGTCGTGCGAAAGGTAGGCGGTGCTCTCCAATGTTATTTCTTCTTCTTTTTCTTTTTCACATTATTATTATTATTATTATTATTATTATTATTATTATTATTATTATTATTCACAGTTCACTGGTACATAGATTGTAGTCATACAGATACAATACATCAAAGCATGACAACAATAAAACAGTATGTAATTCTAGAAGTTATAGACTAATACAAAATTTAACATTTATAATATTCATAAATACTAATGTAATTAAAGTAGCAACTAAACACTCTCATTACTCCCCAAGAATTTTCGGACCAATGTGCATGTACGAAGTATGACACATTTCTGGATATTGATTATGGCATTTTTATTTATTTTCAGCGTTTCTAGTGAATTCTTTAAAGTCTTCGGGATGATGCCCGTCGCTGAAAGAACCACGGGGACGGTTTTGATTTCCGAGATGTTCCATTGCTCCTTCACGACATGTGACAATTCTTTGTACTTCTGGATCTTCGTATGATATGCTGTAGCGAGATTGCTGGTGTCCACAACTGCCATGTCTACAAACCATAATTTCTTCTCATTTTTATTCCAGAGTGTTGTATCCGGTCTGTTATGGTGTACTGTACGGTCCGTCAAAATACTACGATCCCAGTACAATTTTTAGTTGTTGTTTTCAAGTACATTCTTTGGGATATACTTGTAGTATGGTGTATCATGGCATGGTGCTAAACCACAGATCTTGACGAGTTGGGCGTGGATTATTCGACCCACCATATCATGCCTGTTCTTATACTCCGTTGGGGCGAGTACACTGCATCCTGCTGTAATATGTTGAATTGTCTCGCCGCGTTGGCCACAGGCCCGGCAGTTATCAGAGGTCATCTCTGGATCTTTTATGACATATTTGAGATAGTTTCTGGTTGCAATGACTTGATCTTGAATGGCAACCATGAACCCCTCAGTCTCTGGGTAGAGATATCCAATGCTGAGCCATTTGTACGACATGTCTACGTCTACATTTGGATTGACTATTTCAGCTGGGTATCTCCCATGGATTGTTTTGTGCTTCCAGAGATCTATCTCTTGTTGGAAAGAGGGCTGTTGAAGTTCTATATTAGCTTGATTGAGACTCAGAAGTGTATAATTGTAGTCCGCTTCAAGTACCACTTTGTGTAGATGAGAAGATAACGCTTTCTTCCTGAAGAATTCTCTCATACTGGTAATCTGTTCGAAATGGAGATTACTTATTTTCAGGATACCACGACCTTCCTTGGAAGCATTACCCTTTGAATTGAGCTTTTGGGGTGGTGGTATTGGGAACGGCTCATTTGGACCCTAATAAACCTTTCCAAGGATTCAATATCCGTCCTGGACCATTTAATGATGCCCAGTGAGAAAGTTATTACTGGTATTACATATATGTTAACCGCTGCAGTTAGGTTTCGTGAATTGAGGAAGGTTTTGAATAAACTTTTCATTCTCTTCTCGAATTCCACCTGCAGCTTTTCTTTAATTTCACTGTGGATTATCAGCTTGTTTTGCTGAATTCCCAGGTATTTATAAAGTTCATTTTCTTCCAGGGCTGTTATAGTCTCCCCTGTCAGCGTTGCATGTTCTACCTCGCTGATGAGTTTACCCTTCCTTATACTTTGGATTTTGCATTTTTCGATACCAAATTGCATTCCTATGTCGGTTGAGAATCTTTCGGTGACATGAAGGAGCTTCTTCAGTCCCTGTAATGTTCCTGAGTACAGTTCGATATCGTCTATGTATGCTAGATGACTCACATCATGTTTGCTCTGGCCTTTCAGCTCATATCCAACTCCCATGCTTTCCAGCAAGGAGGAAAGGGGATTTATAGCAAGGCAGAACCAGTAAGGGCTGAGACTATTGCCTTGGAATATACCTCTGCGGATTTTCAGTGTCTTAGTGACAATTCTTTCACTACTTGAGGACATATGTATTGTTGTTTGCCAGTGATTGATTACGTTCATAAGAAATCTTACGATTGCATGGTTAGCACGATATAGCTTTAGAACATAGATCAGCCAGTCATGCGGAACCATGTCAAATGCCTTCTTGTAGTCGATGAAACAAGTATACAGATCTCGTTTTTTGTTGGATGCCTGAGACATGATGACACTGTCGATTACAAGCTGTTCTTTGCATCCTAATGAACCCTTGCAACAGCCTTTCTGGTACTCTGAAAGAATATTGTTTTGTTCATAATGTTGTTATATCACTGTTTTTAAACAACTAGTGATGATTTTATATAGCCCGTTGAGGCATGTGATGGGTCGGAATTGTCCGGGATCTGTGGCATTGTTAGATTTCGGCTTCATGAAAGTGATCCCCTCGCAAAGGGCTGACGGTAGTTCTTCAGGGTGTTTCAGAATATGATTAATGAGAGTCAGAATTATTTCATGTATACAGGTGAATCTTTTAAACCAGAAGTTATGAAGTCCATCTGGTCCAGGGCATTTCAAATTTTTGAGTTTGTTAATAGCTGTCTTTAGAACATCCATTGATATATCGGAAACTTCCATTTCCCTGGTCTTGCTTGATACGCCCGACACTTCTGTCAGCCACAATGCGTGGGACTGGAAATGACTTTCTGTTGACCATATCGTGGTCCAGTGATCTTCCACAGTTGATCTCACCAGTAACTTTCCTGAATGGACTTCTCTTTTCAGATTCTCAGATTCTTCAGAACCTCCTCTGGTTTTTAATGAAATCCTGATTGTCTTTTTTCCTTTTCAAGCTTCTGGTGTAGCGTCGTATTCTTTGCGAATAGACACTGAGTTGTTGTTTGAAAGTATCTATTACTTCAAATGTATTTTGGTTTTCGTTGTATTGCGCATATTTGCAGTATTTACTCCTGATTCTCGATACTTTCCTTCTGATGCGCGTCTTTTTGCTTCCTTTCTGAAAGGTTTCGATAATGGCAATGTCAGATCTGAGTTGTTTTATTCTTCCCTCCAGCTGTCTCTTCCAAAGTGGTGTGTAGCCTTTCCGATGGCTCTATGGCTGTTGGGATTCTAGGATTCCCCCCCCACTTAACTTCACAATTGCTAGCGCTGTGCAGTAGATAATTGAGTCTAGTTGCTCATAGATCGTAATATGTCTGACTTCATTGACAAGTATTTCTTCATTTGCTAACTTAGTTAAGGTTGCCAGTTTTTTTGAATTGTGTTGCCTAGGTATTTTAGGTCTAAAATGAGGAGCAAATCCCCAGTATCTGGCTTGTTCATGCTCATATTGTTCTTTAAGTTGGTTAACTAAGTTATAGGTTATAGACCTATCTGATTTCTGTGTCACTAAGTTGGGTTCCAGATCTTGTATTGGTAGTTCAGAGGTTGCTCTAGCTGATTCTGGAGTTTCTGAAATCTCATGCTGTTGTATTTCTGACTGAACTTTAGCCTCAATTTCCCGTATTCGACTGTGCGAGACATATTTTTATGACCTATAGATTAATGCTTTTCGGTCGGCTATGTTTTGTTCCGTAAGATGGGAGAGATGTGGGAATTGTTGCAAAAAGTTTCTGTAAAGTTCCTGCCGGTAACCTACACAATTTCTTCCGCAACGGGTAACACGGAGATATTCTGACTATTGTTTCATTCATGTCAGCCTTCCATTGTATCCTCCGTCGTGGCAGGCCTGCTTGAGTCGTCCCGAGTATTGTCCGGGAAGCACTGTCGGGAGGTGCAGCTAATTGTTCTTGATTGCTGCGTTCATTGGCTGTAGTGCTTTCGCGTAACCCGGTGTGTACCCGCCTATTCAGTAACACACCACCAGTGGCTTGGATGCAGTCACGGTCAGCACTGGCTCCAACCGCGCACTGACGATCCCCAGGCAGCGACTCATTTTCCAAGGCTCTATGACTAGAATTTTGCATCTCCATTTTCTATGGGTTTGGTTGGTGATGGGGCTGCCACCTCTAAGCCTCCAACCTTGCTTTCCTATGTACTACCCCGTACGGAGGGTCCAACTGTAGCCTTGCTTACTCAGACTTTGGAAGCCGCTGTTGACCCTCAGAGTGGTTCTTCCACCGCCTTCCTAGGTCCAGATCCAGTTGAGTGATGAGTACCATCCTGATGGGCCTTTTCTGGAATTACCTTCTAGTGGCCCCATCAGAACCTCCATCTCTCATCAGTTCGGCAGGCCACTCCGCCGAAGGGGCTGGTTACCACAACCTTGGAGTGGGTATCCGCCTTAACAGGGCTCCCCGCGAGAAGGGTGAGAGTGGAGTTGGGTGCAAGAGGTTTCTGTCTGAAACATCGCACCCCTTGAGCCCCTTATTATTATTATTATTATTATTATTATTATTATTATTATTATTATTATTATTATTATTATTATTA
>BLKR01010895.1:0-43686 GCA_011170035.1 Teleogryllus occipitalis
TGGCGGAGGCAGTGGCGGAGGCAGTGGCGGAGGCAGTGGCGGAGGCGGGGTCGGAGGCAAAGGCAGAGGCTGAAGGGGGATCACAGGCGGGGTCTGAGGCAGAGGCGAAGGCCCGGTCTGAGGTGGAGGCAAAGGCGGGAGGCATAGGCGGGGGCGGAGGCTGCGGTGGGAGCGGAGGCGGGGGCGGGGCGCCGCGGAAGATGCGCCTTCGCAGAAAGGCGAATCCTGCTGATGCCGCGGGCTGCTGCTGATGCAGGCGGAAGATGCCGTGGCCCGGCGACGAGGCGCGGCGCGGCGCGGCGCGGGCTGAGTAAGGCGGACACCCGAGCGCGCCTTCTGCCTGCGTCACCAGCCCCCGCGCGCGGCGCCGCGACGCCACCGACGCCTCTGACGCCCCACAACACTCGCACGGCGGCGGTTTGAGCTTCTTCCCAAAGGTTCGTTTTGACCACCATTAAATTCCATGAACATTATATCTCCATCTAATTAATTCTGTATTTAACTTCATCCGGGAGTGGTGCCTCCGTGCATCAACTGATGTCACTGCAGGGCCTCTGACCGGGAGGTCCTAGGGTTCCACTCCCGACAATGGCAAGAATTTCGACATTAGCGTGTCAGCTAGGTCGAATTCAGTCGGTGTCTGGAGGAGAATTCTAGAAGCCGGCTGCTCTGTTCGGTAGTTTTCCTGGTTTCTCCCATCAATACCAGGCAAATGCCCGAGTAGTGCCCGAACAAACGGGCCACGGATCGTGCGGAATATTTCCTTTCTCTTCCTTGTCCTATCCTCACCCCTTAGACACACGCTTACACTAACATGCACTACACTACCACATATTCCGGGAGACCGGTCGGGAGCTTAGAGTATGTCCCGGCTGGGGCGGGGCCCCACTGGTGGGAGATACCTGTTTGAGGGAAACCCCGCTAGCGTACGGTAGGGCGCGGCAGGGTCTCCCCATCCAGCGGGGGAATATCACTGCCACCTCCCGAGGAAAAACAAGTACTACACTTACGGGACTAACGACCTCAGTAATTGACACGCCCGGTATCACTAACAACCAACTAACCTGTAATTAACTTCAAACCAAGTTTTGAAAATGCAATAATGTATAATGTAGTTTTAATTACACATCAACGCGAAAATACAATCTTAAGATGTTTAATCTCAATATGCTTTTGAGTTTATGTATATTTTTTCTTAGAACTTTTATCCAGCCGACAGCTGGTTGTCCTTTACGCCCCAATGGGACGCACATTCGACCACACACTTTACACCAACACACGTGCGGGCTCCTCTGATCTAAGGGTCAACAGAACGCGTGGTCCTACGCGACAACACCTACATGAAGGACAAGGGCAAACAATCATGCCAAAGGTGGGATTCGAACCCGCGACCGTTCGGACTGAAGCGCTGAATCGGTACACGCTCTTAGCCACCTCGGCTATTCACGTCGGCTGAGTTTATATTTAACAAATAAAAACTAAATTCCCATTAGTGTACTGTAATTATACTTTTATTTTATTATCAACAGTATTTCTCAATAGAATTTGCTTTTACAATCCGAAAAAATCATGATGAAAGCAAATGGTGACATAGGCTCCAGATACGGATCGGATTGGACGACGATGGAAAACTCCCAAGATTATGTACGTCGTTCAATGCCGCAACGTTCACTTCTGTGTCTTCCTTTCATTCTTTTTTTTAATGTAGTTCTACGCCAAGAGCAAAACTGCGGGCATGCAAGGCTCTAGATGTAATATAGGTTAGTGCTGCTGAGGGATGTTCTTACCAAAACAGCTGATGGATTCGCAATGATCCTTTTTACTTGATTTTTACGTGAGCCATGTATTATTTTTTTAAAAGAGAAAATTAAGAAAAAAAATTCAATGTCGGAAAATTACATGATTTGCTTTTACGTCAATTTCATTAAATAGTTTAATTACTTAAAAGGTCGATTTTATACTTTAGAAATAGTACGAAGCTAGAGGCTCGCACGGGTAAATGCTGAACCACATAAAATACTTGTAGTTTTCCAAAAAGTATCACTCACACTGTTCAAGAATAAATATACTCTCATATAATACAGCAATAAATTAAATATTTCAACAAAAACTTTCACGAATACTGCAATAACATAGAATAATACTATACAGTACAAAGAGTTATTTTCATACCAATAATATAAAAAATTACTGTTCCTCAACGTAATACGTAATTAGCAAATATTTAATAGCGGCGGTCTCTTCCTTAAAGCCCTGCTGTCACATAAGAAGCTATGATTTAAGGTCTGACGTACTGAGTATGAGAATTCTTTCGGCACGCACCATATGCGAATATATAGAATAACACAATGAAATATTTGCATTTTGCAGTAAAAATCGAAACTAGTTCATTCGGAGTTAGGAATGTATGTAACATGGACGTAACTAGCTTAATAAAGTTATCGATGCATACGCTTGTAAAATGGAAAATATTTTATTCATTTTCTCTCTCTAATGCATTGAAATGGCTCCGCGGAGAATAATTATATATTTGTCGAGAATAAAATTTAATCGATTGTACTAATGAACAGCGGCAAATGCTCGCTGATTAATACAATATTGTGATATCTAATGTCAATCAGAGGCAGCCCCTGCCAGGTAAATGATACAGAAATCCACGCATCTACTTGTTCAGAAACAAAGAGCAGTTATTCTTTTGTGAACAGTCACTAACTTTTTTCCTTTTGTGAGGTGAATATTACCGTACAACGAGCTAAAGTAGAAAGTACGATTGTCCGACGACGTACGATAAGCTTTACGAATGAAGCCATAATTTTACCTCAAGAAAAGTTGAAAAGGTATGTTTGATACAGAAACTTGATCCATTCATAGAGCGGTGAATAAAAATTTATTTAGTACATATTCAAAAAGCTATTGTAACGCTAAAGTAATGCGTACATATTCAAAAAGCTAAAGCAATGCATAACAAAAACTAAAACTAAACAAGGGTAATTCAACCTTGAGAAAACGTACATAAAAAGTGCGTGCTACGCATACCGGTATTGAAAGAGAGGTTTACGGTAAAATCAAACAATATATAAAATAGCGAATTATCTCACTCACCACATTCACAGTCGCTCACTAATTTTGGGTCCTCCTCACGCACTCACCTGCAAAGAAAAAAACAAAACATTACATCTTTGTGGTTGTGGAACTTAAGTAACAGTAAGTCCTTAAGCGTAGCCAATTACAAACGAAACGGAATTCAAATATGAAACTGTAATTGCGCTGCCAGACCAACAAAACACTCCCTCAAGCGAAGAGAAACTTTCTTTAATGTCTCCCCTCGAAAATAGGCGTTTCATTGTCATTCCGGTGGTATTTCCAATTGGAATAATTGAACGTGGTGTAAGTGGATTGCTTTAATGTCTTTCAGCAGGGCGAAGCGACCAGATAGAATTTAAAATAAGTGCGTGGCGGGTACGCACCAGACAGAACTTTTGCCATTGTCATTATCGTATTTTGTTCCTTCCTCCCGGAAGCATCGAAAAATTTGGAATTTCCTTTGCCAACGGCAAAGGCATGCAGAACATTTAAAGGGACCCAGCCGTATTAGGTTCTCTCTTGATACTAGAAATGTTCATTTCTTTATCAAGTAGTCTTCTAATCCACTTTTAGTTATCGTTGACTTTCGCATCTAGTTATGTATATTGTAAATAGGAGTCGTATTAAAACTATTACAATGCTCATTTACGTGTGGTAATAGGTTAATAGCGCGAGAATCATTTTTGTAAAGTAGTTTGAATACTACTATTTAGATTGGATCTAAAAATATAAAATGGGGGATTTTAGCATAAATCAATGTTTAGTTTCAAAATAAAATATCTACTGCAAATTACTTCATAACTTGCAGACTATACGTAGTGAAATATACAAGTGTACGTTACTAGTTTAGATAACACTGTTTCTGATCTTCACACGATTGCCAAAAACAGGATCTCTGTGCACCGAAGCGGTCCGAGAATGTACAACAGTTCCCCCAATGCCCCCGAGCCTATTTTCGCTTCCCTCCCCCTCGCACGGGTTGCCCCTCCAGTAGCAGCAAGACAGCCGCAGGAAGTATTTTTGCGGCGTCTCGAGGGGAATATTGCCTCGGCGAACGCGCGTATTTCACCGGGAGCTGTTTTTATTTTAATAACAACACCGAGGGCCCGGCGACTGCCGTATTTGCGAGCGACACTAGCGGGGTGAGGCTGTGTGGGACGGGGTGGGACGGAAAGGGCGGGGCGGGGGCTGGGCGGGGCAGGGGCTGGGCGTGGCGTGGCGGGGAGTAGCGGGACGGGGCGTGGCTGGGCGTGGCGGGCCGGGCAGAGCGTGGCGGGGCGGGGCGTGGCGGGGCGGGGCGGGGCGGGGCGGGGCGGGGCGGGGCGGGGCGGGGCGGGGCGGGGCGGGGCGGGGCCCGGCGAGGTGGAATTGCACTGCGGAGATACCACTGCATCGCGTTGCTCGGCCCTCTGGAAACCCGCAGCGGTCCCCGCCGCCCAGCGTCGGGGCTCCTGTTCTCTGGCGAAGACCCCGATTTACATAGATAAGGCCGTTAATCCTTTAATGTAACCGCCTCGACTGCGAGTTTCCTCGTCGACCGCTGGATACGTCATTCTCCATATCGCACGAGCAAACCGCTTCCTCGCACCCCTGCGAAAAGACGTCAGCAGGGAGAAAAAGAGCAAAAAAGGGGGAGAAGAAAGAAAAAGCTCTTTCCCACATTTGTAAACCAAATCTTTGAATCCGCGCGTCTTTTAATTTCTTTCCGAGAAATGAATTGCTTGGACATAACTAACGAGGCCCAGCCTAAGCCGCACTTCTTTTTCGAAAGGAAGTTGTTATGAAAAAGTGTGGGTGTGGAGTACGAAATTCGTTACGGTCGGGTGTTGAGCGAATTGCGGACGTGAGATGGCACGAAGGCGTTCCGAGCCGTTGTTCATTTCACGTAAACTTGTTTCGTTCAACTCGCCTTCCCGAAACTCCTCTTTGCACGAATATACTTCTCGTCTGTCATCGCGAGAAGCCTCGCCTTCCCTTTTTGTGTATTTCGCGTGTTTTGTGACAGTGAAGTCTTTGCGCCAGTTTCATTTCGGGTACGACCTTCTCAGAGTCCTTTGTTCAAGTCCTAATTAGTTGTCATTGGAGTCGCGATCGGAGGAGAAGATGGAGGAGTGAGGGAGGGGGAAAGAGGTCTCCTTTTGTGTCGGAGATGACAAACTCGGTATTGTCGATTCGTACTGCAAGATCTTATCGTCACAGAAACTGTCAAAGAGAAGTCGATTTCAATAGAAGTTAAGAGGACTCCGAAATCAACTCTACCTTTGCACGCGAACACACTCTTCACATAATACTTACCTGATTAGTGAACAATGTTTAGAGAGCATTAACCTAGATGTTGATTTAAAACCAACAAGCAGACCTTTTGTTGTTCTTCAGTCACTTTTTGTAGCAGCAGAGACAATGAGATTATCACTAACTACTTAAAAGTATACAGCACACGTAGTACTAATTATTATCATTCAGTCAATTCTTTGAACGTTTCATACACATGCATAAGTTACGTCTAAGCACTCTATAAAACAACACAAACAAAGCCCCATTTTTTTCTGAACGAGCAAGAAGCACTGCAAACTGCTACCGGTATTAGATTATATGAAGAATTCAAATTGACATATTCAAGTAACGCTAATTTCTCGTAAAACCAACCAGTTGTAAATCCCAACACACGGTCATTTTCAGACTCCACACTTTTCACTCTTGCTGTCAATAGTCACAATGTCAACTTTTCGATCTACATACGACAGCAAACCCTACCCCCCAGTACCGCAAACTCCGGCCACCTTAATCTCGCCTCAGTTCTGGGTTGTCTTTTATTTTCGAATTCCATTGCCATACGAACAAGTAGGTTACAAGAGAGGGCGCCACAGCCACACAGCGGGACTTGTTTGCCCACCGGTCTCCACATATCATACAGCAACACACGATCGACCGCGCCCACTGCACCGGCGCCCGAACGATGTAACGATGCGAAAGGGCGAGAGGTAGCGAGGAAAAAAAATCGAGGACGGAGGTGACCATGCGGTTGCAGTTGAGCTGAGCCGGCATGGCATTTCGCCTGACGAAACTCCAGGAAAGCTGCCACCAAGAAGGACCTGCCAATCCGGGGTGGACCTACCGAAATCAAGTCTGTGTGCTAACCGCCCGCTGGACGAAGGTTGGTCGTCCGTGTGTAGAAAGCGTTGCCGGGTGGGCGGTCACACCGGTTGGGCGGGGCTCGAGATGTCGGGGAGGTGCGGGATTGGACTTTCTTTGCGGTAAATCTTAACAAGTGGCGGTTGCGACGGGTAGGTGTCAGTGAGTCGATCTAAAAAAGGCGAACGAGACCGAAGTGCAGGTGCAAGTGCAATTCAAAGGACCTCCTGCTCTCTTCGAGAACTTGATTTATTATTATTATTATTATTATTATTATTATTATTATTATTATTATTATTATTATTATTATTATTATTAGGGAACGGATTTTCACGTAAATACATATTTTTACAGGGACAAGATACCTGAATTCACTAATATTTTTTACACTTAACACGACATTCTGAACTAATTGGAACCATTTTTATTTTACATATTTTTACATATTTTGGTATAATTACATATTTTTAAATATTTTATCTATGCTACATATTTCGTCACATTTATAGGTCGAAAATGAACATTTGACTTGTGATGTTCGAAATATATGTTACTTGAAAACTCACTTAGTTACTGAAATACTTAAAAATACGCAATGCACTTGTATTAACACCGGACAATCGCTATTAATTGCCAAACTTATCTCCCCCCGCCCCACTGCTTCTTGGAAACAGCATAGTCGGGATCAATGATGAGCGGATGTAGTATGTGAAGCAGAAAGAACTTCAACCACGTGCTTACTCGTGTTTCCCCATGCGTAACTCGATAAAAAAATCAGATCATTGTCTTATCCCTTTTCTGGAGTTGGGGTGGGAGTTTGCTACCTTCCCCCCCCCTTCTATCACAGGCTACACGGTACTATTCACTTGAGCTCCGGCTATGCCGGACGACCATGCCTATGCAGGACGCGAACCTGCAGCCTTTTCGGTGAAGACGACGGCTGCCGTAACCGTCTGGGCCGCGGGGCAGGATTGTTATTGTTATTATTATTATTATTATTATTATTATTATTATTATTATTAACATGGCTGAGAGATTTATCTTCTTAACAGGATCATTTTTTTATACACCGTTAATGCAAATGCATCCGAAATCCTATACATCCTCAAACGATTATTCTCAGAAATTAACAAAACAGGATTCGAAATCGCGAACTATTATTACTTTTATAAGTCGACAGATGACAGAAGGTTAATTATTGTTTTATAGCTCAAGATTGACAACCACCTCTAAAAAAACGCCATCGCTTGCGAGTAACAACCAGTATTGCGTATGACTGGTATCCTGATACCAAACTAAAATCAAGTAATTACCAGTCAATCAAGTTAAAATTCAGGTACTGACATTTTGCGATTGCACATCAGTTCTCAACAACTTGCATCCGTGTTATTACTTGTTCTAGAATACAGTTAGGTTGTGTGGAGCTGTCAGAACCGGATCAAAACTGTCCGAGCAGCTGACTTAGCGGGATATCTGTCCAAACCCGGGGCACCCAGGTATTACAAGGGGAGGATTATAAGGGACGAGAACCAACCCATCACGTTCAGCGCAGGTAAGCAGGCGCTATTGTCAGAATACAGCAAGTCACCAACAGAGAACAATAAGCGAGTGGGCACTGTGTAGGAGCCTAGAAACTATGCGCAGCTGAACATTTCCGCAAGGTAAAACTAGAAACTGTAAAAGACAAGTTATTTTATCTAAGGATTCTCGAGAAGTCGACGGTTAACAGTAAGATACCAACAATACTACATGCAGAATATTTGCAGTGAATGCAGTGAAGAGCGTACCACACAACGAATACGACATTGTGCACACGTGTATTACATGTTCATATCTATCTTTCATTGCTTTAAAATTCCTTTTAGATGTCTACGGGATAAATATAATAATAATAATATTTAATTTAGGTTTTTACCTGAATATTATTTAATTACGTGAACTGGGCAACTTAGCAAGTTTTTGTTAATATACATACTTATTGAACTATACTATTTGAACTGCAATTGGGTATGATCCGGTGGCAGTTAAATAATAACAACAACAACAACAATAATAATAATAATAATAATAATAATAATAATGATAAAGAGGTACAGTACAAGACTAGAATGCAATAATCATACTAGCACTAATATTAAGTATTATAACAATTATTTCAACTCTTGTCATGATATCTAATAATGATATGTTGGTGATACTAAACTGTAATACAAGCTACATAAATATCGGATAAATTGGATTTTTATTAAATTCATTGATCGCGTTCACTACACTTCACTGCACTACACTACACTTATCTTACATAAAGATCATTAAAAGCACACTTTTGTACAAGTACTGACATTTTCGAGTGATTTATTCTTCATTTTGTTGTGACATAACTTTCTGTCCTTTATTGCCTTATTCTTCGTTGGAATATTGGAGAAATAGTTTATCAATAATACATCAAGATTCTTAGGCTATTGTTTTGCTAACTTTCGGAATCTCCCGTTGATATTTTTATAGAATCACCATCATTTCCTCGTATGCACTGGGCTCCGATTAGCGACCGTACTTTCGAAAGCTACGCAATCTGCGTTTCACTCATTTCAGTTGGCGGGCATAAAGGTGTAACAGTGAAATGAACGACCGCATATCTGTCCCCGGCGATCACTAAACCGTTAAGGTGAGGCAAAGAGGAAATGTCAGCAAAGTTATGAACGTCACAGCACGGCACGCGCGCCAACAGAAAGTGAGAGGATGTAGTGTTCCAATTTTCAAATCTCAGTCGATGCGTCCGTCAATTACTCACTTCCTTTGCGTTTATTGATTATAGATTAAACTCAGTATTTCCTTGAAGATTGATCATTTAAGATCGGTGGGAACCAAAAGGGGTTGGGGCAACATACACCTCGACTTAATTGAGGCCCATATATTTTTATTCAATTTATAAAGAGTTGGCCTGCCTATTTGCTTCCAATTCAAATTAACCGTTATAATGTCTGTTGCACACGGTCGATATTTTATAAAGAGAGTTTATCATAATATAGTATAATAAAATGTTATAAGTAAAGCGTTTAAAATATAGTTAAACATTCATACAAAAATTCTTTTCTGCAATATTAAAAAAATTATTTAATTACAGTTGAAGTATTGTTAACTTATTGTTCAGAGCAAGTGGTCTCATGGATCTATTGCAGTAGGTTCTCCTTTCTCTGGGCCCCCTGATTGATACATTACATGACGATTTCATGTCCATCGAAGAATGCTGAAACTTCCACAGAGACAAGATGTACCACGTCTTAAAAGGCACATTATGGTATTCTCAATCCATACACAGGAATTTGAATCTTCGGGAAACGTTCTGTGTGTTAAGCCATAATAGCAGCTTATCTACCAACAAACCTAACCCCAGGCACCACTATGCTACGCAAAATTAAAAACGCGCTCATCGGAATGCCCTTCCCGTCCCGAAGTATTATACGCGCACGTTTTCTTGAGCTCCGGAATACCTACCCCCACTCGTTTACCAACATCAGTTGAATTAAGAATAAATGATACCGACGAGCATTGTGGACAAAATATGATAACCAGAAATGTTCGCTCCCATGTAATAGAAACTATTATGCATTGAAAAACAAACTACAAATTTGATATAAAATATCTTGTCAAAATAATAAAACTCCACAATCCTCGCACAATGAGCGAAGCTAGAGCTCAAGAAAACGTGCGCGGATAATATTGAACCTTGCCCCCCCCCGTCCCCAATCGCAAGAGTGAATTAGTTAATGTCTTATTTTACGTGGCGAGACTCGGGTCATAAGGCCCGCTCTTCCGTATGCCCATGCAAATTTCGCTACGCTCCTTTCACCATCAAGCGGAGAAAGGAGGTATTATCTTTGGCGTCGAAACAGGTGGATCTCAATTTTGCTCAGAGGCTTCCTTTAGGCTTGATGATCTTTTACATCCAGTAAATCTACTACATGGAACAAACGTCTTTACTTCCCATCCGAAAGCAGGCGTACAAAGGATTTTCCCCCTTAAAAAATCCACGGCTTCGATCGGGTTTGAACCCGAAAAGTCGGATACAACAGTCCAGTACGCTTACCGTTATATTATACATGCAGTAAATCTACTACACGGGACAGCCGGCTTTACGTCCCCATCCGAAGGAAGGCGTACGAAGGATTTTTTCGCCACGGCTTCGATTGGGTTTGGACCCGCAAACGCGGTTACAACAGTCCGGTACGCTGACCGTTATACCACCGAATGGAAGAGCACACGCCGTAACATCGATTTCTCGCACCACCCCCCACGCTTCGGCCGCTCGCGCGCCCCTCGGCTCTAAATCTAAATATACCGCTGTTTGCTCTCGCCTCTGAGATGAAGCGCGGGCGTTGTAACGAAGTATTGGCAGGCCATCGAACGGCCCGAGGCCGTTGGGCTCCGCGCGGGCCGGCGCTATCTTGGGCAGGGCAGCGCCTTCACACCCGGCGCGCCGCGGCGCTTACACCACAATGCCCCACATTTACATACGTATCTGCGCGAACAGCGCGCGCCCGCGTGATTATTCAGCGGAGATGGAGCACGCGGGGGGATCTGCAAATACCGGGGCGTATGAACACTCAACTGTCAGTCCGGCGATGTTCAACGATGAGTGCTCCGTCTTGGCTATCAGAGGGCAGTTCCGACATTGTTTTTTCCTAGGGCTCTTATCCAGCCAACAGCCGGTTACCCTTTACGTCCCGAAGGGACGCATATTCGACCGTACACTAGACCAACACACTTGCGGGTTCCTCTGATCTGAGGTCGGCCGAACGCGAGGCTCTCCGCGACAACACATACAATGTCAAGGGACAAACAACCATGCCCAAGGCGGGACTCGAACCCGCGACCCTTCGGACCGAAGCGCTGGGTCGGTACTCGCTCACAGCGACCTCGGCCAGTTCGGACATAGTATTGTGAATCTTTCAGCAAGGTGGTCGATTATATTGCTTTACAGGTAGGTGAAATCAGCTACATTTATTTGGTTGAGAGATAATAAGAGTTCAGTTCTGGGCAGTTCTTGAATGTGTGTGCTATTGCGAATGTTGACTTACTAAGAAAACTTTCGATTTGGATATCTGCGGTTTCATTTCACTTCGTGTCAGAACAACATTTATAGGTAAGGGGGTTTCGTCCCTGAATCAGAAGAAATCAAGTAAATTTGAACACTAGTTTATCAGAAAAGTGATAAATTGCTGGTGAATGAAAATATGCTACGCAAATATGAAAAATATTTATAAATATTTTTGGGGTGACTACAAGAAATCCACGCACCAATCAATAACAGTTTCATTCTATCCAATCACGCTTATATAATAGTTGAAATAAAATGGTACTATACCATCGTTCATTGTAAAGGAGCAAATATTTGAATAATTATCGTTAATAAACTATTGGGAACGCTCCATTTCGCCCGAATTCACGTATGGAATTTTCCTCTTTCCAGATATGAACCATGCCCTGCAAAGTGGCACGTACACCTCTTTTAGTGGTAGCTTCGTTCTTCCGAAATTCAATTAATGGTTTCGACAGCCGCAAAGGCCCTGGGGACTCAACACGAAAGCACAGAGCACCCCTGCTTCCTGCGTTAGAACTGTCCACGCCAACCCGCCGAGGGGGGAATCAATAGAAGGCATTAAATATTACATCACTGTCATTCGCATTCTCCGGCAGATTTCAACGTCCTTTCACTTTGCTTGCCCCTTCGCGAGGACGAACAAAAATATTTCCACATGAAAATGTTTCTCTTACCGTTCCAGGATCTGGCCATCCCATCGCCCGGAATAAAAACTAGGAGGGCCTCGGAGCCGGGAGTTCCAGGTCAAAAACGACCCTTTGAGCAACGGAGCAAAGAAATATTTCAACCTTCCAAAAAAAGATTGGAGTCGTCCTTGGGAGAAGAAGTGGAGGGGCGAGACCAACCGCGCGGCTGCTTGCCAGACGCAGACGCAGAAGATGGAGACCACACTACCACACTTGCTTCGAATGGTCTTCCTAAATCGAAGGCGAGAAGGGCGATGGCTAACGAATTCATGGTCTGGAATTCCATGACTTTCATGAAACCTCCCGGCAAAATTTAAAATATCGTCTCTTCGTTCCTTTTAACAGAACTCTTCGCTATTCACGTACTACAGGCATTGATTTAAACGCGAGGAATCAAGCACACTAAAAAATTCGGGACAAGGTTCTCTAGTTTCCCTTCTACTCCATCGTACGACTAGAGACAGAATTTCCAAAGCATTGCAGTATGATAGATATTCCTTCACTTATCTGGACATGTTTAAATGAATATCCGTTTGTTATCCACTTGAAGCAAGAATTCACGAGTCTTTTACAAAGATCACGATGTTATCGTTTCACTAAGTACTTATGATTATTCTTAAGTACTCGAAAACTAACGTGCACTTTACGTTCAGAAATCGCTGAAGTTAAGTTCTATGTCCGCGTTCAATAACAGGTGAAAAGCGCTGATAAGGGAGATACATCGAATGCACTGACTATTGCGGAGAAACGAGTAGTACTTACACCATTACTGCAACTTAAAAATACTAAAAAAGCACTCTAACATCCTCTTTCGAAAACTGCCGATACCGACCTACACGTGTATAAATATTTAAACGTTTATCTTCACACTAATATCGCGTTACCAAAAGAAAACGCGTAACATCACAGGTGAGCACAGAAATGCAATAGGTAGTTATGTCTGTACGTGAATTGTATGAAGTAATGTAATTCGAACACGAACAGGATACAACTTAAAGAAACACGAAATATATCAAAAACGGTTATAACTGGTTCCAGATTTCCTCGGAGAATCCCAACCGAAGCAAATCCTGAGTTATGAGAAGACGCACGTAAAAGCATAACAAGACACAAAAAAGCCCTCAGCTTTGAGCCTAAAGGTACCTAGCGGGACCGCCGGTTACATTCAAACCTGCTACCAACGAAGCTCTTTGAATTCGTGTTGTGCCCGGCCTAAATGATCGAATGCCAGGCAATATATCAAGTATATCAGTTATTTGTGACCGTAATTTTAATAAATCAGACACTGCATAATCAGAGACTCTTTTATAATAATTATAAATTATCACTACCTGCATCGCACCGCGCGCACACACACGCGCGTGCACACGCACACACAAAGACACAGAATGCACAGTGCCGTCAGTCACAGAGTTCCCGAATAACAAGTTTTCGAATAACTTTCAATATATATGAAAAATGCCCATGTGAAGTCTAAATGAGAAAAAAAAATCGTGTAATTACCCCATGCACTTTCAAGATTGGCTTGAAAATTCCACAATATGTTACCGTAACCATTTTCCCCTGCAGTTCAAAAATATATGGCGGTTATATATTTACAAGCAGCACCCGCCAAATTAGCAATCTCCGTTTGAATAAGGGCCATCGATTTTTTCAAAAGATACATACGATCTCAGTCATTTTGATTTATTTTCTACCTTTCAACTCTCCAGTAACTTCGACAAAAAACACATATAATCACCTTGGAGATAATTCGCCAGCACACGAAGCAAGTCGAAAAAGTCCACCGAGTTTCGGAAAGCGTTCGCCAGATGCTGCAGCAAGGTCGAGGGTGCGGTGGATGGCGAAGCAAGGACCGGCGCCGACCACTAAGCTACCGGGTCTATAGAAATTCCGCAGCCGAACGGGACGGGGCGGGACGGGACGGGACGGGACCGAGCGTAGTGGCGGCGGCGGCGGCTGGGCGCTGGGCCGTCCTTGCCCGGGTGCCCCACTGCAGTCGCCCGCCGTGCCGCGCCGCGCCGGGGCGCTGACCTGCCTCAAGGGCCTCAGGCGGGGCGACGGCGGCGGCGGCGGCGGCGGCGGCGGCGGCGGCGGCGGCGGCGGCGGCGGCGGCGGCGGCGGGGGCGGAGGCCGAACCTGTCGGGCGGGAGGGGCGTGGCTGGTAGGCCGCAGCGGCCTCCGATGGCCGCCTGGCGACGGACCGGAGGGGGGGAAGGGGGCGTTCGCGGCTGCCATCTGGCTTGCCTGGCCTCCCGGCAGCCATCGCAGGTAGAGCAGCGGCGAAATTCGTGGACCTGCTGCTCAGGTACAAGGGCCCGGCTGGCCCACGAATTTCGGCTGGGTGATCACCGGATGCATGTACATCCAATTCCCTCGCCGCTCAGTTACAGAACGATTTTCCTAAGGATGAGCCAAAGTGATATTCCCGAAAACAAGTGAACATCACAAGTATTTCCGGTAAGTATCCCTCCGCTGCGACAGCTGTTCAGCCACGCCCCTTCGTAAAGTGCTTATAGCTCCTGTGAAAACATCCCTATGAAGAAGTCTGAGAGTTTTGCTGAGGTATATGCACGTACGTGAGTTCGGGAAATATTTAAATTTAATAACGTATATGGAACATTTCTTAACATGCTCTCACAATCAGTAAAAGAAAACTGCCACGAATGTAAATAGAAAGGAAAATTATTTTAAGCCGGAAACACGTGCACCGGTACGCATCTCGCATTCAAGTCTCGATTTTAAAATAAACATAACATTTATCACACAAAAAGTAAATTCAATGTAATATATAAATAAAAAAAGAATTTTTACAGAAGAGCACATTACACTGCACTTCCTAATATCAATTATTTCTCGCAGCGCACTATATTTTTGTCGGACAAGGACACGACAAAAGGAAGTGTCGAAGCCATTTACAAGTTTACAGTATTTAATTTGCACTTTTCAATTTCAAATTCTCTGATTACTTTCCCTATGAACGCAGTGGGACTTGTGAATTGCCATCGTATGAATAGCTGTCACAACTGCTGCTGAAGTGTTGTGTGGAAAAATACTTTCGGATTTCATGGAGAGAAAATTTTGAATTATTTCGACATGTCACAAATTTGATCTAGTTTTTCATAGAACAACGAAACAATTAAATTATTGTTTCGGGGTGTCTTATCTTCATCGTTTAGGAAGATTTACTACTTATGAAATCGATTAATAATCATGAAAAATTACTAGTTCCCTTTTGAAAAACATTAATATGTTGAAAAGAATTATGTTTTTGTACTGCAATTTTCATTTTCTTTTCAATAAACATCACATTCGTACATGATCACATTTCTATCTACTTTTTTAAATACTGAGAAGGGTTAAGAATAGTATGTACTATAGAAATGTATGTAACATTACGCATTGAATTTTATATAGTAATTTTCTTCGAATACGACATTAAGGAGATGATAAAACTAATTGTTTTGGTTAATTTCTATTGTACATTAATAATATAGAAAACTAATTGTAATAGTAAATATAATTCATTTACATAAAATGTACGAATAACATTTACCTACTTTCCATCCTTAAAAATGTGCAGCAACCTGCGATCGGCATTTTTTGTTGCATCAAACTGCGACCCTGAATTGTTATCTTTAATCTTTCCGTTAGCAAACAATCTATTACGACGTATTTGTAAGCTTCAAACATTTTCTCAAAGTAGAACAAGTTTCTCCACCAAAGACCTTGATATTTGTTCTTTGTGCCCCCAAAATTGCACGATAACGTCTAAAAAGAGCGATTTATGGCAAAGCAATATCGCCTTTGAGGTAAAGGTAAGCATTATCTCCTTTGAGGGAGAAATCGCCAACCAACTGCCTTTTGCAAACTCAATCCAGTGTCACAAGGGCAAAATGGGATGCGGGGAGACGAGGTGCAATCAGCTGGGGCAAATCCAATTGGAAATGTCCGCGGAGCTCCACACAGGGAAACTCCCGACTATGGACACGGTAAAAAGGAAGCGACTACCGCACTATAAAAGAGCATCATTTCTATCATATACAAGAATTACGACGGCCAATTTAGTACCGTGACAAAGGCTAACACTGATACTTGCGTAACTGGTGACTTCTAACCTTTCGGCCCGAGATGCAGACGGTTTGACCAACTTCTGGCACCGTCACGTGGACTCAGAACGAACCAAATGAAAAGGATTGGACCTGTTGCAACTGTTAGTACTTTCCCCTCAACACTCTGAAGCTCTAAAAAGATGAAAATGCACTGGTTTCACCACCTGGCTTCTACGGAAGGTTTTTCTCTTAAATAGGGAACACAGTGTTTAACCTGTTGCAGCCGGCGGGGCCTTTCCTGAAACATGCAAGGCGTGAAAAAGGCGGTGACTGGAGGGGGCGGTGCTCTTCACGGCCACGAAGATGAAAGACGCAAACACGGGACACAATGGGGCAGTCCCACACATGGAAGCTCAAGTTACAGCCGCCACGCCCTGGATGCTGGCGAGCAACGTGGTGCAACAGGGGTGAAAAAAGAGACCTGCTTTTCAAACGAATTTCAAGATTTTTTTTTCACCCGTCAAGGTTCAGTTTGAGATTCATTTTAATGTCGCGTCAATTTGTACACACATAATTTTGCATCAGTCATTATGTTGCTATCTATTCTCTGTAAATACGTCATAAATTAATTATTCAACACTGTCTCACCAGAGAAAAAATGTGTCCTGGTAGATGAAAGTTTTTTTAGCACTGTTCTAGAATAAAGATTACGTAGTTCTATTTCGGGGGCCAGCTTTACGTACTCGAGTTCCATTCCAATTCCATTAGTTAGCAAGGGATTTCAATACTATTCGCCAACACAAAACAAAAGACAATATTCCGTTACGCGCACGTAGAAATCGTAAATATACAACATTCCCTATGTAACCACAATTTCAATCGGCGAGGGTTAGCACAAACGCATGGGCCCCAACTGCCCAACAATAGAACACATTTTGAGAGCAGCGAAAAACATCTGTCTGCCCTCAGGAGTACGAATGTTCGCATTTTCGTAAAATCGGATTCTGGTGATAATATCGTGTGGGGTCTAAAATTACGATTCAGTGTCTCCTCTTTACCATCAGTGTCTCATCTGAAGAGTGATTACAGAAAAAAGGATATTCTTGAGCACAGAGTTATTACAGGTCGGATCTTGGGCGTCAACGCCGGAGGGAACGCCCTCCCCCCAATATATTTCGATGCATAGGGTACATTGAAGGGTAATATCCAGAACGCTGTACCTTTCTGAATTGTCCCCTTCCAAATAATTTGGTGTTAGTGATATACACGATCTTGAACACACTTTCAGAGCACTCTGATAGTAGTGTCATGTTTAGGAATAGCTCGGCGAACCATAAAAAATACAAATGACGTACAATACGCAATCGTATGTATGTGTTAATGACAATATCAAAAAAGCGGTTAATTTCAATATCTGAAAAGCTAGTGTCGAAAATCCTGTCGTCGTCAGGACTCGAACCTAGTCAGAAGCGCTGCAGTGACATCAGTTGATGCACTGAGCTACCGCTCCCGGTCAATAATACTGGGGTATTTCATGACATTTTACCGGTAGCGGTAGCTCAGTGCATCAACTGATGTCACTGCAGCGCCTCTAACCGGGAGGTCCTAGGTTCGAGTCCTGACGGCGGCAGGTTTTTCGACACTAGCTTTTCAGCTAGGTCGAATTCAGCTGCTGTCTGGAGGAGAATTCTAGCGGCCGGCTGCTCTGATCCGTAGTTTTCCGTGGTTTCTCCGATCAACCCCAGGCGAATGCCGGAGCAGTACCCTACCAAACGGGCCACGGACCGCGCGCGATCTGTCCTTCCTTTTCCTTGTCCTATCCTCTCCCCCTACACACACACACTTACACTAACATGCACTACACTACCACATATTCCGGGAGACCGGTCGGGAGCTTAGAGCTTGTCGCGGCTGGGGCGGTGCCCTGCTGGTGGGAGAGTCCTGGTTAGGGGGTAACCCCACTAGCCGACGGTAGGTCGGCGCCGGATCTCGCCATCCAGCGGGGGAAGATCACCGCCATCTCCCGAGAAAAAAAACATGCACTACACTAACGGGACTAATGACCATAGCAGTTGACGCGCCCGGAAACATGAATCAATCAATCATGACTTTTTGACTATTTGCGGGAGGACGCGCATACTCTCCTTGCGGCACGCCAGCACTTTCCCGCCCGCGAGGACCGCGCGAGAGCGTCGCTAGCAGAGAAGCGCTTCTGACGCCCTCGAGCATCTGCTCGTCGCACTCCGCGCCGGCGCGGGAATCCGCGCCGCGGGAGAGCTCTTCGGACGGGTAAACACACCTCTTTGGCGAGAACGCGGAGCACGTGTGAAGAACCTGCATGAAACCGGCCTCTCTTCCTTTCAAATTCTTGCACCTCTGCCTACACAACACTCATCAAGACACAAACACATTCACGAGCGCGTTCAGTCGACAAATGAAGGCGTCTTCTGGACGTTGACTCTTTAGGAAGCCCTGGAGTGGCATAAGGTGAAGGGGGGGAAAGCAATACTTATGCTGTGTCGTGGTGAAATGTTGCAAGCGTTGAAGCGTATGCAAAATGAAAAAAGATGCACGGAAGTATAAAAGTATTTTTTGATCATTGATATTCAGCACATGGAACTAAATCTTCCCAATTTATCGAAAATGTACACAATAAAGATTCAGTCAAAACGCCTGCTTTCAAAATCTGCTTTCTGGATTTCCTGTCATTTCATTATATTACCTAAAGGGGGATGCCTCGGGAAACGTTCAAGATTTATTTTCTCAGAAGTGTCTGACCTTGCAATTAGCATCCCAGAGTGTGATTCTTCGAGATGCTCGCCAGCAAAAAACAGTCATAAGAGCTCTTTTGCCGAGTAAACATCTGCGAATTCGAAGAGCACGAGGAAAAGATTCAACAAGAAATTCTTCCCCTTTATTGTCCGTCATTCTCAATTAATATAAAACTTCTTTGGCCGTACTTTCGCCGAATACTCAAAAATTAAATATTGCATATAAAAATCCTGTATTATGTTTGCAAAAATGCAACGTACTAAGGACAAATTTATCTCCATCATCAGGCTTGAACAACACATCTTTCTTCACGTCACGCGTCTTTCTGAACAATACGCATGTGTCATAGCGACACACGCGTGGCTATCACATAATACTTGACATACAGATTTGATATAGTTATTTATAATACAAGTGGCAAAAACAGCACTTTATTTTGAGAGAATGAAAGTTTGCGACGCAAAGCCATTACACGAATCCTTTGAGTAAAATAAAAATCACTTTAACCACGTGTGTCACACGCTATGTTCTAGACTGTCTTATTGCCTGTCATCTCTGACTTTTAATTCGAGGAAAGAAAATACTAAATTATGCTCTGTGTTACGTTAAGGTCAGTATTAGCCGATGGGGTCTGGCGAAAGCATTGTTTTCTTAGTTGCATTCACAGTTTTATCTGAATATTTGTGCATCGACTCACTTTCAGCACTGGTGCTTAACATTGTACGTTGTGCATCGTCTAAAAGCAACAGTTTTTACTAGTGTTTGTCTAAAAACATATCGGGTTTCGGACCACAAGCGGTGAGTGGGAGTTGAAGCGGGCGGGCACGAGGCGGAGAGGACGCTGCGCCGACAAAGCGGAGCGAGGCAAATCGCGAGGCGGGGCAAAGCGCGGCGGAGTGCGTTGGTCGGTCACGGGCCGTTCCACCCACGTGTCTGGCGCAGTCGTAACGCGCCGGCCGACCGCCGCGCCGCTGCGGCGGTCGCTCGCTCCGTTAGCGTCGCCTCCGCCGTCGTAAACCCGGCGGCGGCGCCCACGCCCTCCGGCGCGTCGCGGCGGGGAGAGCGACGGTGGTGGCGATTGTGGCCGTGGGAGCGGAGGCGAGGATGGCGACGGCGTTGGTGTTTGTGGCCGCGTGGCGGCGGCGGGGGTGGGGGCGGCAGAGATTGGGGCGGCGGGGGTGCGGGGCGATTGGGGCGGCGGTGGGGCGGCGCGGCGGGGAGGGGCGGACGGCGGGGGCGGCGGCGGCGGTGGGGGCAGGGGCGGCAGTGGTTGTGGCGGCGGGGATGGCGACAGCGGTGGCAGCGGCGGCGGCGGGATGGGGCGGAGGCGGGGGTAGCGACGTCGGTGGCGAGTGTGGCGGCGGGTGGCGCGGTGGCGACGGTGATGGGGGCGTGGCGGTGGTGGCGAGGGTGGGGGTGGCGTTGGCGATAGCGGCGGTGGGAGCAGCGGGGGCGGCGGTGGCGATAGCGGCGTAGGAGACTGCGGCGGGGATGGGGCGGCGGCGGGGACGGCGGTAGGGCGGTGGGGGCGGGGGGTTTGCGGCTGGGTGGCGACGGCAGTAGCAGCGGCGGTGGGGGCAACGGCTTTGGGGATGGCGACGGCGGCGGTGGTGTGTGGTGGTTTGGTGGTGGCGGCGGTGGTGGTGGTGGCGGTGGTGGTGGTGGTGCTTGGTGGCGGTGGTGGTGGCGATGGCGGTGGTGGTGGCAGTGGTGGTGGTGGCGGTGGTGGTGGTGGTGGCGGTGGCGGTGGCGGCGGTGGTGACGGTGGTGGTGGTGGTGGTGGTGGTGGTGGTGGTGGTGGTGGCGGTGGTGGTGGTGGTGGTGGCGGTGGTGGTGGTGGTAGTGGTGGCGGCGGCGGCGGCGGTGGCGGCGGCGGCGGTGGCGGTGGCGGCAGGGCTCCGTCTCACAGCACGGGATCATCACAGCGCGCCGGTGAGGCTGAGATGGTGACGTGGGCAGCGATGCTCACTTGTTAAAGAGCATGACTCAATTTCGAATTATTTAAACGCGATTTTAAGCATGTCTTACATATTTGGCCCATTTTCTTAAGAAGCATAATCTTTTTGAAAATTGTTAATTATTAAGCATATTTTGCTTGAAAGCGTTTAGAGTAAAAGTTGATTTACCATATTAAATTTAATTTTTTATATTGTAATTTGTGATTCTGAATACATGGTTCAATGGAGCTAATGAAAATAACCTAATGTAAGTGATTTATAATTACTAATTCACAGGAAAATTAACATCGTTCTCAGTATTACCCGCCGTCGAGTCTATCTTGAAAATAAGTAATGCTGATGAACAAATCACACGTGATTAGAACTTCCACTAGTCACAGACGGAAAATGAAAGGAATATCCCTTTTAATTGTATGAAGGTGGTTCGTAAGGGGGTTCAATGAATAGTGTGCAAAAACGGCAGACAATGCATCGTAGAAAGCATATAATACTAATTTATGTATTCTACCCTTTGAAATATCTTTAAGAGGTTAAGAAAGGCCGGATGAGTAGTGAAGTGCCGGATGAAATTACTACCGTACGTAAAAATTATGAGAATATTTTAACGGGTTAATATAAGAACTGTGGGAATTCTGATGCGGTGTTGTTGACGACGTGAGTACATGAAGAAACGACGGAGATGACTTCTTTAATTTCTTCATAATACAGGAAATTTACAAGTCATATTTTCGACAAGTTTTTCTACAGAAACGAACACATATTGTATAGATTATTAGTGCATATAAATCCTGACCCTAGTGGTGAATGATAATTGTGGTGGTGACGGCGATGGCAGCCGCAGAGATGGTGTTTGCGAGTGGCGTTGATGATGGTGTTGGGGGGGGGCGGTGGGGGGGGGGGGGGAGGAAAGCGATGTCAGTCCGAAGCGGCAGCTGCGCGACCGTCGTAAAACCGCAGCCAGCGACATAACGCCAGCGCAGAAGTTAAGGCTCACGATAACATGTGAGTGCAACTGGGTGCCAGAGAATCGCAGAGTGAACAAAGACCTTCTTGGAACAACGCACAAAATGGCTAGAAAGAGACTCAAGCTCTCGAACAAAATTTGAAAATCACACCGATGCATCGTTACCATCGCGATGGTAAAACTATGCTTCGATAAATCCAAATTCGTTTAGGTTTTACATTCATTGTTTGGGCATATCTCGTTTAATTCCAATCAAACTTTCTGCAAATAGCTAATAAATTAATTGCTGTTAAGTGAGAATTTTCTTCTGGTTTAACACTCATAATGTAATCTTCAAACAACAAATTAAACAATTTAAGCAATACGAACAAATTGGCGATTCAAGGTACAACAGGTTCTTAAACTTGCGAATTACTTGTTACATTATCACCCATTTTTATTCGGTTTTGACTCAAAATATTCTTCAGTTCAATCCAGTGCTAAGTTTAGGAGAGTGTTTAAATAATGTTTTACAAATTTTATCTCGAGAAATGAGATGTATTGTAGAGATATGTATTCTTTATTGTCTGAAATATTTTTCGTTCGCGTAGTTATCATTTGAATTAGAAATTGTTTACCGCCCAGAATCTGAAGGTATGATTTCAAGAAAGGATTTAGTCAATAAAGAATAGACACCTCGAGAACTCTTTTTGTTTCATTAGTTTTATTAATGTACAAACATCACCAACAACGTACCTCGAGCTTACTAACGACAAATAACTTGTAACATTGGGATAAAGTTGGTCCACATTTTGAAAGACAAAATACCATGAGCGTTGGGACACAATACAGGGTGACCACTCATTTCCTGGCAAATTTCCCTGATTTTTCGCGGTTTTCCAGAACATTTTTCACTGACAAGTTTTGTAGTATAATTTACACCATTTTTAAATAAATACTAAACTAAACTTAATACAAATGTCAGCTCTGATTGTTTTTCGACAAAGTAAATATTTTAAAAAAAATCTCGAATAAAAATAGAGTGTCGATTGTATACTGGACTAAATCTTTTTAAGGAATAATTTCTAGCAATAGAACCGTCTCAAAACTTCCCCCGATTCTCACGATTCTTTTAAAAAAAATCCCTAAAACTAAACCTAACTTAGTTGTAGCTTAATCTAAATGGCATACCTAACATGAATCAATTGTTTACTTTCTCGTATACATACGTAAACACAGTAGTAATATACGTCGTATAGAGAAAGTTATGTAATGTTGCGGAAAATCGATTTCGAGATTTCAACGGAAATACACCTTTTGGGACCTCTGACACCGAAAAAGCGTTCCCCCCTACCCAAAACGTCCGTCAGCGAACACTACTAGCGCCTAAACCACACGTACGATCTTTTCCAAATTGAAGAAATCCCTGCCCATCTGGCTCTAGTAAAAACTTCGAATTTTTGAAAAACATTCTTTAAAATTTGGGGGTACTTCACATGAAGCCCCCCCGGACATTTTCAAAATTTTCTCAAAAAACGGCTCCAAATTTTTTCCTTAAGTTTCTTGTTTTCTTCGTAATACTAGATAGCATTAACGCGATCGAGTGAAGCGCGGGCGGTGGCTGCAGCAGCGGTTTTCGGCCAGCCGGTGGGCGGCGAGCGGCGGTCAGCCGGTGGGCGGCGCGGCGGTTGATGTAAGAGGAGATGTGGCGGGGCCCAGGACAGGTTTCCAAGCGCCGAAACTGCCCGGGTTCAATGTTTATGGGCCGAGCGAGCGGCGGGGCGCGGCGACGGTGCAGCACCGCCGCTCGCTCCGACCATTTCGAGAGGGCGCCGCTCGAAAAGGCTGCGACGGCCACGCGGTACGCTGGCGAGCACGGGCTTGCACGTGGCTGGGTCGTTTTTGATGCAACGCGTCTCTTAACCCGGGTAGGGGCGTTGAGCGCTTTCTTCTGGAGTAATCCTCCGTTATTGAGTAATTCCTATACTGAATAATTACTATTTTATTTATTTATTTTCTTTTGGATAGAGCAATACAAAGATTAGTGTTAATACATTCTACACTTGTTATAGTTGCTTGTATCTACTTACAATTAACCTTAAAATTACTACTAGGGTGGTAGAGGTATCTTTGTACAATATCTCTATGATTGATTTTTTTCGTGTTTCCGGACGCGTCAACTGCTTTGTTCATTAGTCCCATGAGTGTAGTGCATGTTTTTATCGGGAGATGGCGAGATCCGGCGCCGACCTACCGTCGGCTAGTGGTGTTTCCCCCAAACCAGGACTCTCCCACCAGCGGGGCACCGCCCCAGCCGGGACAAGCTCTAAGCTCCCGACCGGTCTCCCGGAATATGTGGTAGTGTATTATTGCATGTTAGTGTAAGTGTGTGTGTAAGGGGAGAGGAGAGGACAAGCAAGAGGAAGGAAAGATCGCGCGCGGTCAGTGGCCCATTTGTTAGGGTACTGCTCCGGCATTCGTCTGGCGTTGATCGGAGAAAACACGGAAAACTACCGATCAGACCAGCTGGCCGCTAGAATTCTCCCCCAGACAGCGACTGAATTCGACCTAGCTGAAGAGCTAGTGTCGAAAATCCTGCAGCCGTCAGAACTTGAACCTACGACCTGCCGGTCAGAGGCGCTGCAGTGACATCAGTTGATGAACTGAGCTACCGCTCCCAGTTACAATATCTCTACTTTGGATCGAGATCTAAGAATTTATTTAGTAATGTATGGAAAGGAAATTAATTTTTAATGTGGGTTCTGTAAGTTGGGTTTTGGCAGAGTCTTATCGAGGTTAGTACGGGTATATTTGGTATGGGTGAAGTGGGTGGATAAAAAAAATAATGTGGTTGGTAATCGGTTCTAACGGGAAATAATTACTATATTTGTGAAGTCTCGTCACGTCGCAGTCAGTGCCTTTTATCCCTTCGGCCAGGGGCTCGACGCCGTCAGATCCCGGGGTTCCTGCCCGGTCACCCAACCAGGAACCCGCGAGTCTCGAATTCGCTTAGCCTTCGTGACTACACGGAGGGTAGTAAACGAATTCGGCTAGCGCCGCCCCCTCGCGCACTGACCCGCCGGTACAAGCGAACAGCTAATTCAATAGTTATTTAGAAGCACTTTTTTTTAATTTCCCCTCCACAGTAACCCTGAGGAGACGGGAATGTATTAACTTAGTGGCATACAATTGAACTGCTGCCTTGCGGCGTAAGCAGCTAAAAGGGAGAGATAATAAGTTAATACTAACTAAAGCTAACTTAGGCGAACAGCTTACAAAATATGATGAAACCGCACTTTTCACGTTGCTCTGGTTTTAAGTGGAAAACATAATCCCGTTAGGATGTTATTTGCATATTCTAGGAACTTAATTTCACAGGCGACACAAATGCTCCGTGTTTTATTTGTGAACACTACACGCCCGACGTTTAGATGCTCGTTTAACAGTGTGTTTATGAATTGAATTAAAACAGGTCGAAAACAGGTTCAGCTTAAACATATTTTAATTATTAGAAGTACGCTAAACAATAAATGTTGTAGATCTTACGATCCATTAAAGGAATTCCAATACAATATTCTTTCGCGCAACAAGTCTTTTCTCACGATACTCGAAAGGTTTCATCCCATTACACTTTATTGACTCAAAAAAATCTTACGTCACACATGCTTTCTTTGCGTTACAGCAGAAGAGATTCGTAAACACGCATCGCGGAGGAGGTATCTGCGTTCGCCGCTTTCGTCTAGAAGCTTCTGTCGTGTTGACATAAAGTATTTTTGTATACAGCGTTTTGGCCACTGCTTTCTCAAACTTGATATAGTGACTTTTCACCAGGAAGTGTTGGCAGCGCTGGAAGCGCGTCGGCGGCGGCTGCAGCGTCCTCAGGCACAGCGGAGCGCATGGCAGCTCGGCCTCGTAGGGGCCGCGAAGAAAGTAAAAGTTCTGTTGGTTTTCCTCCTAGAAAGCGGGTGGGACCTCCGCGGGCGGGGGCGGGGCGGGGGCGGGCGGGTGGGCGGGGGCGGACGCTCCGCCGACTCATCCCAAGCAACCGCCCGCCGCGCCGCCGTCGCCCTTTCTTCGAACGCGCGTTGTTCTCGCTGGCTGCGTTCGACGAAGGTGCTCTTGCAGGGTGGCCACTCATTTCCCGGAACATTTGTTGCTTGCGACGAAAGTGTCGCGAACCAAAAGGGTTTGTCAACCACTGCGTCAATGTGTGTGCCCTGGACTCACGCGGCTTAAATCGATTTTCTTTCATTCTGACTACTGAAATAAATGTAAAATGAATAAAGCAATTTAATAATATTTTCACATTTTTGTTTTTCATTAGTTTCTTGATTTCATTTAAGACAAAATACCAAACTGCAAAGAAACGTTATATCACGCAAGATACGGAAATATTCATGTACGGGTAACGTTATCATTCTTTATACACTATTAAGTTACCCAGGTCACGTTTTTCATTCTATTTCAGGTAGTTCCCAATACATCGTTTGTTTTAACTTTCAAGTACATGCACAATGTTTTTGAATTAAGTGTATAATAAATTTAAAGATAAAATAACAATATGAATATGGGCCCAAAGATTGAATAATTTATTTCATCATCAACGTCGTTTTCTGGTGACAAAAATTACTTAAACGAACATTACCAAATTTAATTAAAGGTTTGTGTTAGAGATATCGGAGCCATGGAATACTCTTAGCGTTTATCCATAAATGGAAACCGTTAAAAAAATGCAAAATTCTATACAGAATATTTTTATTACAACTGGACACTTAATCGTGTTACAATAAAAAGGAAACAACGGTGCAGAAAGCATTCCGCAAAGCCCTAATTAGAGAGAAATGATAATTATATTGTAAGCGAATGTAAAACGTTCATAAACTCGCATTAGCGAGTGGGATACCATAAACCACATTGTCACGTTAACGTTTCACTCAAAAGAAATAACTGGGTGAAAATGGGTCACATCTCAATTAGTTTTACATCTACTTAGAAAGTTGCTCAAAACCCAAGTCTCCACCGCAATTGAACGGGTGTCTGGTTCAGCAAGCAACCGAAACGTCGCGCGTGACGCAAACGGTCGCACGAGAATCTCTATGATTCACGCACCATTAGCTGTAAGTGACCGCGGCGAGGACGTCGCCAGCTCCTGGCGACCAACAGCGCGAAACGCGACCGGCGCCTACACTTCCGTTCATTAGCCGCCGCCATCGCCAACGCGACGATTGCATCTGCGAACACTTCGTACAGGTTTCTCTCACCGACGACGACACCAGCCACCAGCTCGTTCGCGAGAAAAAAAACGACATCGGTTGCCACGGACAACGGCGAACAAACGACAGGCGGAGGTGTTGGCACCGCAATCGCAGAAGGCGGAGGAGAGAGAGAGAGAGAGAGAGAGAGAGAGAGAAAGAACACAGAAAGAGACAGAGAGAGAAGGGGACACAGAAAGAGAGAGGCACAGAGAGAGAAAGAGACAAAGAGAAAGAGAGATGGGAGGGAGAGAGAGGGAGGGAAAGGGAGAGAGGGAGAGAGAGGGAGGGAGAGGGAGGGGGAGAGAGGGAGAGAGAGACAGAGAAAGAACAGAGAGAGGAGAGAGGGAGGAGAGAGAGACAGAGAGAAAGAGACAGAGATAGAAAGAGACAGAGAGAGAAGGGGACACAGAAAGAGAGAGGCACATAGAGAGAGAGAAAGAGACAGAAAGAGAGAGAGAGAGACAAAGAGAGAGAGACAAAGAGAGAGAGAGAAAGAGAGAGGGGGAGGGAGAGAGAGATAGGGAGGGAGAGAGAGAGAGAAGAGAGAGAGAGAGAGAGAGAGAGAGAGAGAGAGAGAGAGAGAGAGAGAGAGAGAAACGTGAAATTGTGATCGATGAAATTAATCAACTCGGATTTTGGCGTAACGCTGTGTTGGACGCCGGCACAAACACGGCGAAGGTCGTGGAATGGATGGGGTGGACGGGGTGGATGACGCGAAGACGGGGATGTCGCTGCGATCTCGAGAGGTCTGCAGCACGAATCCCCCTCGGAATGCTGTTGGAAATATCAAAACCCAATCACTGCCCCCCCAGCGGGAGCAAAACACCAGCGCTTGGCTCGTTTGTAATTAATTTCGATATTTTTACCACAAAGCGAAGTGTGTCAATAATTAAAACGGTATTTTTTCGATGAATTGTTCGTTGTGTTGCTCGGAGTTAGCGCGACGATCGTTGATGCAGACGAGTTAAAAAACATACAAAGCCAGAGAGACACAAAGGAGGTAGGGGAAGTCGGGGGAATATTTGTAAAACTGTTCAAAAAGTAGAGGTAGTAATAAAACTGTGTTTCAATGAACAACATTAAATTCAAAATGGTCTGTGTCACGTAGAAATATTAAAAACGTTCGAATCACTCCACGGAATTATTTCGTAATTTTAAATAAATAAATAAAAAATAAAAAAACTATCAGCCACAAACTTTCTAAGAAAAAATGCATACTTATTCCCCTGTTCTAAAAAACCTTGAGTACCATGAATATTTTGTGAACGGTAAAGAAACCGTTATTGTTAGTTTTTCTTCTAAAAGGATACTCAAACAACATTTACTCACTGTCAGCTTGTCGTTTAAGTAAATTGAAACAAAATTGAAGTTGCTTTAAAAATTTAATTCGATTTGCATTCATATTCCGCATCGTTTCGAGAAAGAGCTGGACTAACAAAACGGAAAATAAAACTAGAGCAAATATTTCCGTTGTGTCCAGCAGAAAACATTTTTGTCAACACAAAAAGTAAAGTTATCTCTCGTAACCTGCTACAAAGGACGAGTTGACCGACACACCAGGAACTGGAAACACGTCGCGCAAACCAATTCGGTCTAAAAAGGCATCAACAAATTACTAGCACACGTGTTCAGGAGCACCGGATGCTGGTTACAGCCAACGGCCGTCGGGGCCTGCAAAACCATCAAACGCGCGGCAACACGCGGAGACCTATGAATGAATCATTACAGAACCTGAAAGCCAGCCCCGCTAGCACTTGGCGTGGCCTAAGTGCCCGCGGGCCTGCGGGGGCGGTCTACAAACACACGCGCATCGCGGTGCGCACGCCGCTACCCACGCCGGTCAACAGCGCTCTCCAATTACCGAGGCAACAACGTGAAAATTTAATCGCGTGTCCTGTGGAGCCACGCGCTTTTAAAATGCGACTGTAATAGCGCGACGGGGTGAAACGCGCGTAATGAAGCCGACTGCTGGGCAGCGACGCGGTGCTGTCTGGGCTCGACACGGAGACCGCGGGACACGGGACCTGTGGGGGATTGAATTGAATTGATGTCTTATTGTACGTGGCGAGACTCAGGCCATGAGGACTGCTCTTCCGCCTGACCATGCAAATCTCGATACGCTCCTTTCACCTACTAGGGGAGAAAGAAGGTATTACTTGGACGACGAAACAGGCAATTTGAATTTAGCTCGGAGGCTTCATTTAGACGGGGTGAAACGCGCGTAATGAAGCCAACTGCTGGGCAGCGACGCGGCGCTGTCTGGACTCGACACGGAGACCGCGGATCACGGGACCTGTGGGGGATTGAATTGAATTGATGTCTTATTGTACGTGGCGAGACTCAGGCCATGAGGACTGCTCTTCCGCCTGACCATGCAAATTTCGCCAACTAGGGGAGAAAAGAAGGTGACGCCGGGCGACAGAAACAGGCAATTTGAATTTAGCTCACAGGCTTCATTTAGGCTTGGGGAGCTTAATTTAGACAGGTGAAACGCGCGTAATAAAGCCGACTGTTGGGCTGCGACGCGGGCGCTGTCTGGGTTCGACACGGAGACCGCGGAACATGGGAGGCGGACTCGTCTGGCCTTTATACAGGAGGATACGGAAGTTATACATGTACGTATACAAATATACGTACATACAGTCAGACAGACTCATCCACGATTCATTCAAAGATACCTTGTTCTGAATCGAGCATCTATCGACGTATTAGGTGATGTTAGATACTTAGGAATCAACATTAAGCCAAAGGAGTGGGTGAGAGAAACTTGCCCCGAAATCTCCAATTAACGCGAGAACGAGAATAATGTCTTCAAGGGAAGAGGTAATACGATAATAACGTACTTACCAATCTACTAAATCAATATTTCAACGCATTAACACTGAAACGGTCAGTCGGCTAATTTCCAGCAATATGCTGGCGTGTGTATCTGTGGTATTTCCAAACCGAAGGTGTCTGCGGTTTATTTGTTAGATATACCAACTAAAGGAATTATAAGAACCAATTGCAATGAATTATTACGAATTACGATGAATTATTAGAATCTATTGCAAGATGAATCAACTACGAAGTGAAACGAGCAATACCTAAAATACATAAGTGAAAAATAAAAATCAAACAATGAACTTGAAAATAATGTGCACAGCAAGTTTGCAAAAATGGAATGACAACACCATACCCAATGAACCTGAAAACAGGAATTCCAGAAATACGAGTACATTCCAATAAAATCCTTTCTGCCAAACTCAATGGTGCTTTTAAAGGAAGAACGACTCTCGCAGAAACCAGAGAGCGAGATCGTACGACGAGGTCTGTCAGCCACAATTTGCGTTGTGTGTCGGGAGCGACGTCGATTCAATTCGCTCTGGAAGAGAGCCCGGCAAATAATTCAGCTCACTCGGCTCACGAACTGCACGACACGCCTGCCGCTCGTCGAATGTCACACCGAAGGAGCAGGAGGAGGAAGAGGATGAAGGGTAGAACGGACGGCGCTTTTTAGGACGTTTCCCGGAACGACGTAACGGAGTTACCATCAAGTACGAAATGTAATTAAAACGTTTCAAAAATTCTGAAGACAAACTGACTTACATCGTGATTTGTTTTCGTAAATATATACATTAAGTAATCTGTTTTAATTAATGTTACCTCGAAGGACATCTTATATCAAATTGTATTTACCAAATTATTTAAACGTCTCTGTTCCTGGGTCGAACGTTGTTTAAAGACGGCTCCACACATTCGGCATTCACCGAGCAGCGAGCTAGTGCTCGTCCCATCCCGAGCAGCTGACGTGTTCGACGAATGTTCGCTCCCTTTGAAGTGTCCAAAATACCGACACGCGGTGGGTAGGGAGATCACCGAATGTTCGTCACACGGCAAATAGCAAGCAACTCATCCACACTACTCGGGTTGCTTGCTGCTCGCCGAATAACGAATGTGTGGAGCCGCCTTTATAACGCAGTGCCCTGGACTGCTAGCTCGACTAAATCCGATACCGTCCTTCGCGAGTGAGAACAAGGAAGAGAACCGGCGCAATGAACAGCCAGAAGCAAGGCCAACGCCCAGCATCTCACCTCGTCGGAGAAGCAATCCGAGAGCAAACGGTGCTGTGCTGAAGCCGGAGACGGTGAAAGTGATGTGGCTGTACGAGCGGCATCGGGGAAATGGGAGGCGGGTAAAGGATTATTGAAGCGGATGATGGCGGCACCTAGAGGAAGTGGGCGTGCTTCCACACAGCAAGTAGATTTGGACGAACGGTTAGGCTAGGTAGATAGAATTGGGATGATGGGCCTCAGAGGTTGGGTTTGGGCAGGTTGGTGGGCCGGATACCGAGGGATTATATGAGAAGGCATGGGAGGGGTTTGGAGAGCTCAGGTGGGCTTGGCCTGGAGGGCAGGATTGGGCGGGATCTGGGTTCGGATGGGATCTTGGGCAGGCCGAGAAGCGGGCAGGCGGGCGGAGGGGCGGGCGGGCGAGCAGGCGGGCGGGCGAGCAGGCGGGCGGGCGAGAGGACGGGTGGGCGGGTGGGCGAGCGGGCGGGCGAGCGGGCGGGCGAGCAAGCGGCGAGAAGGCGGGCGAGAGGACGGGTGGGCGAGAGGACGGGTGGGCGAAGAGAGGACGGGTGGGCGAGGACGGGTGGGCGAGAGGACGGGGTGGGCGAAAACGGGGGGGCAAGCGGGCGGGCGGGCGGGCGGGCGGGCGGGCGGGCGGGCGGGCGGGCGGGCGGGCGGGCGGGCGGGCGGGCGGGCGGGCGGGCGGACTGGTGGGCGGGTGAGCGCGCGAGCGCTTGGGCGTGCGTCAATCGGGCGAGCGAGCAGGCGGGCGGGCGAGCATGCGGGCGGGCGAGCATGCGGGCGGGCGAGAGGACGGGTGGGCGAGCGGGCGGGCGAGCGGGCGTGCGAGCAAGCGGCGAGAAGGCGGGCGAGAGGACGGGTGGGCGAGAGGAGGGGTGGGCGAGAGGACGGGTGGGCGAGAGGACGGGTGGGCGAGAGGACGGGTGGGCGAGAGGACGGGTGGGCGAGAGGACGGGTGGGCGAGAGGACGGGTGGGCGAGAGGACGAGTGGACGAGAGGACGGGGGGCAAGCGGGCGGGCGGGCGGGAGGACTGGTGGGCGGGTGAGCGCGCGAGCGCTTGGGCGTGCGTCCAATCGGGCGAGCGGGCAGGCGAGCGAGCGGGCGAGCGCGTGGGCGGGTGGGCAGGCTGGCGGGCGTTCGAGCGGGGTCTGTGGTCGGATGGGCTCTTGGGCAGGCGAGGCAACGGGCGGCCGGGTGGGCGGCGGTGGCTCCGAAACGGCGAAGCGCGCTGACCCGTGGCGAGGCCATTACCTCTCCCGCCTCGGCAGCGCACGCCTCGCCCACTTCGCCCGCCCATCCGACGCCGCGGCGCCCCAATCGCCCGCCCGCCCGCCCGCCCGCCTGCCAGCCGGCTTCGGTTTTGCTGCGGGACGAGCGCGCCGCCCTCGCCTAACTCCAACACAATGCCCTTCGCTGCGGTCTCTTGGCAGGCCTTCGGAGGTGGAAAGATGGAAAACTCGAGAATGAGTCTGTTCGTTAGTATGCGTGAACATTTATTTATAATTAGAGGGCGGATATTAAAGAAATGTCTTCTTTTCTTCTTTTCGCTTTATAACAACGCCGTTTAGTATAGAAATTCATTGTATGTTATGACAAAAGGAAATGACCCATTTTTATAGGTCATTATTTTGCATTTTTGTAGATTTCGAATAATAAGTCATTTTTTTACATTTTCCCGTCATTTTTAATGCATTTTTTGCTGATTTTATCAATTTCCATATCATTTTAACGGTATTAATAATATTTACCAGATGCAAATGTTCTTCACAGAATTACTCAGTAGCGTATTATATTTGATCGCTCAAAAATTGTTTTGACACCCGGTATGTAATTCTTGTGACGTATCTCAGCGCCATGTCGGTTCGGCCGATTTCGGAATAACTAAAGGCAGAGATTTCCTGGCAAAGAATAGTCCAAACCAAAAGTTTGCAAGGTGAGTTCACTCGAACGAATGGAAGAAGCCTCGATTACATCAGTAACGTATCCAATACCTTGAGTTGTTCATCCGAACTGGTTTTTATAAGATTTTTTACGTCATTTTTCTTTAGTTTTATTGCATTTTTAAAGCATTTTTAGAGCATTTTATTGATTTTTGGCGATGTTTTAGGCCATCAAAATCCGCTTCCTGTTTATAATTAAACATATTGGAGTGTCTGTTTTGGTTGTTTAAAATTGGGATTACATAATATTGGGCCATAACATTAGATTTGTATAATGACAAACGTACACATCTTGCTAAATACGATACACTCATCAGCAAAACAGAATTAGATTAAAAATCTTATTATCCCATTCCCACCTGATCCATTCGTATATAAACGAACATTGTAGTTAAATGTACGTTGCAGTTAAATTATAAAATATATTGATCGTCACTAAATGTTTGGAGGCGCGAGTATAGTTTAGAGCGACCACAAAGCTAGTGTATTTTCAATACAAGGAGGCGTAGTTTTGGTTACATTTCATCTGACTATAATGGGAAGAAGTCCATATTCGGAGGTGGAAGATATGCATTGTCTAAGACAGTTTATGAAAGGTAACAGGGCTCAAACAAGATACATTAATGATTGCCACCAAATTACATACTCTTCAACTCCACAAATTACGGGAGTGGTGGTTCGACAATACAAGAGCCGCATTATAAACTGATTGGTCCCTAAAGCGTTTTAAACCTCAGGAGTAAAGACCGGAAAAATATGTAGTATGAAACGTCAAAATATGTAATGAAAACAGTAAGAATATGTAATAAATATGTAAGATCGGATAAAATATGTAATATTAAAATCAACTTATTTTAAAACACATTTTCATAATACATTACGTTTATAAATAAGTTCTAAACAAATTTTAAAAATAATACAAACGTCTTAAAAATCATTTGGAGAGCATAAATTAATGCACACTTTGCACCATACAACTGTCCCACCGGTAGTAAAAGCTTTATCTATGGCTATTCAGGACTAGTTTTGCAGACTAGACGCAATAGAAGACATCGTACAAACTATCGATATCTACGACTAGCAAACATCACTGCCCAGTGAAACACTCATTGAATGTTAAACATCGGCGATCGTCAGTGTTTCTCCAAAATTAAGGTTAAAGGTCACGAATCGCGTCGTGAGAGATACTTTTCACACCTAAAGAAGAGTCGGGACAGTCCCTGTCGCGCACTTTCCTTCCCCGAGACAAATAAAGCAGACGCGCGGGACTGTGAGAGCATCACGCGTCTTCACACTGGGTGCCTGGATGAGGCAAGCACGCAGTAACAATGTCGGAAAAAATGCTGATTAAAAAAAAATATTTTGATAAAAATACGTAATAAAAATTTAAAAAATTAATACATAATATTCATTTATTTTTTTTATTAATATTTATTTAAAAAATATTTTGTGAAAATACCAAAATATGTACAATATGTAATATAGTACCAAATATGTAAAAAATGTAACGAAAAATTGAATATTGTGTTACGACGGGGCCAATTCTCCCAGTTTACAAATTTGAGAACGATAAGTAGAAAGACAAAAAAATATGCAATTACACAAAAATCGTGTCTCTACTCAGGAGTCTCCTACAAGGGCTAGCCTTCTCGCATCATAACTAGGGCACGGATTTTAACATAAATACAAAATTCACCCAAGAGCAGATTGTGAGAATGGTACATACGATTTGAGGTCTTTGGAACTAACTAGCATTAAAAAAAAGCTTTTGTCTGTAAAACAAATAATCCTGTCTCAAATAATGCTTTGTGGTGTAATTGTTGAGTTTATTTGTGACAATATCACCAGATACATTGTCATGCGAGACACATTTTCAAGTTTTATTCTTGTGCTCTTACAAATATGACATATGTATGCATTTTGGGTAAAATTCGGCCAAAATATGACCTTTTACTAAAAACGGTGTAAATATGACTTGATATACACAGTAAAAATACGTTGTTCTAATCGATAATACCTGGATTCGTGCACAAATTGTCATAAAATTCACCCGAAGGTTCAGAAAAAAATATGATTTGTCATTAAAATCCGGGCCCTAATCATAACATATCTGTGCCTGTGAGTAGGAAAGCGTATATAGTTTGTCGATTGGTTGTGAGAACTCGCTCGGGATGCTTTTTATTTATTTATTTATTTTTAGTTATTTATTTATTTTACGTCAAAAAACAGTTAAAACTGCGTATGACGTGTTATGGGGAAAAGTGAATTGTGTGCACATTTTCAAAATTCTGTGATCCCTACACTAAATCATATACTACTTGAATTTTGAAGGGAAAAAAGCTCCCATTTAATAAAATCTATTTTCAAGGATAAATAAGCAATAAAGTTTGGGCTCTTATCCATGTAATACTTCCTGCCCCGACAACATGGAAACGATAATTTGAATAATTGTATTTCCCACTGAATTCTTGAAGACGTGCCCACATAATGAAGTTACATTTATGTCCAGAAGCAACACAAGGGGCCATCGCAGCATTTTCTCAATAGATCAGGGAAACTGAACGAAAAACCTGATCGAGATGGGGGTCATTGACCCAGAAGCTGCGATACAATACTTGTTACATATTGTTTAGAATTATACAGTCCAATGGTAAATAATACATTAAATATCACTGTTAAAATTAATGTTACATTCCTTGTGATGCTCAGTATAGTCTCTAATTGTATAGAAACAGTGATGCAGCAGAAACGATATCAGCTTCGTGTTTCGCCGCATCGCGTGGCGTGACCTGCGCATCCGTTCGGTTCACACGCGTCCTCCCGCGATTTAGACGCGACCCGACGACGAGGAAAGCACGAAGCACGAAAATACGAACTGCCAGCCACACATCAGGCCGGAAGTTACTCGAAGTTCGAAGAGAATGTCAGAGCTGCATTTCACGCAATACAGTCAACTCCGGTTATAGTGAACTTCAATCACTGGTACGAGTATTTACAGACAAATAAATTTACGATTCTAAAACAGAGCTGTGAGCAACACGGAAAATAAATTACAACAGAATACAATTTAGCTAATATGTAAACAAGAACAGTACTTGCGAGAATTTTCTTAATTTGACTTCCTGCAGTCCTGGTGTACATTTATTAAATATTTTGGACAAAGATCCGAAACACAAAATTTTAATTACGGTTTCGCAAAGCTATTTCTTCCCAAGCCGCAGAAGACGGGAGTTGGCCTATCCGATGACTCTTCCACTTCAAACGACGTTTCTCGATCCGCCACATCCCTGCTATATTTGGGATTTCGTAACGTGGCGGATGACATTTGGACATTTTTACACCTCCTGCCTTATAAAATGAATCTTTATAACAGTGATAAGCACATGTTTGTGGCCATGAGTCCCGTTGAGAAGTACGTTCGCGAATTAATTAAAAATATTCATTTCATAAGGCGGGAGGTCTAAAAATGACCTAATGTCATCCGCCACGTTACGAAAACCCAAGTAGTTAGTTAGTGCCTTATTTTTATGTGGCGAGACTCGGGCCATCAGGTCCGCTCTTCCGTCTAACCACGCAAATTTCACTACGCCCCTTTCACCACCTAGCGGAGAAAGGAGGTATTATCTTGGGCGACGAAACAGGCTAATCTCAATTTTGCTCAGAGGCTTCTTTTAGGCACGAGGATCTTTTACATGCAGTAAATCTACTACATGGGACAGCCGGCTTTACTTCACCTCCAAAGGAAGGTGTACGAAGAATTTTTTCGCCCTTAAAAATCCACGGATTCGATCGGGTTTGAACCCGCAAACTCGGGTACAACAGCCCAGTACGCTGACCGTTATACCATCGCATTCGAGCGGTACAGAACAAGGAGCCGTTGTGGCGCGCCCGTCCTCATCCTGCTCCGTGGCGGGAGCGCGGCAAGACAAGGTCGCGGTGGCGGCGGAGGACCTCCGCGTTCACGTGACACACGCGCGACTCTCCTCGCCTCGCCTCCACAATGGGCCACATCCGTCCCAGACCTGACCCGGGGATCAAGCGGCGGAGACAAGAGGTCGACGCCTCCGTCCGTCGCCCTCGCCGCGTGGGCGGCGCTGCTGCGCCGTACGCCATATGGCCGCCCCGCCCCCTCCCCCCCGTCCGCGCCGTTCTCCGTTGGCGGGAAAACTCACCGTATGCCATTTGATATCCTCTCACCGGATAGTTCCGCCACGCAGAATTATTCAGTAATTGAAGAGAAATTACAATTGGAGACTTGACGATTTTCGAGCATATTAATATTGATTGCGAATAAATTGGTGGCTCCCACCACACGATGTATTGCACAGTGCGAACTCATTACAACGAGATATAACATGGCAGAATCGGTTTCGCAAAGTATTGCACCCACTCTAATTACGTACACGTTATACCATTCTTCTTTGAGCTTGCTTGCTTCATTGTTACTGATTCCGGATGCATAAGTGCCACGTAACTTAGTCCCGTAAGTGTAGTGCATGTTATGCTCGGGCGGTGGCGGTGGCGGTGGTCTTCCCCCGTTGGATGGCGAAATCCGACTCCGACCTACCGTCGGCTAGCGGGGTTTAATTCAACCAGGTATCTCCCACCAGCGGGGCACCGCCCCAGCCGGGACAAGCTCTAAGTTCCCGACCGATCTCCCGGAATATGTGGTAGAGTAGTGCATGTTAGTATAAGTGTGTGTATGGGAAAGGATATGACAAGGAAGAGATAGGAAAGATCGCGCGCGGTCCGTGGCCTGATTGTTAGGGTACTGCACCGGCATTTGCCCGGTGCTGATCGGAGAAACCACGGAAAACTACTGAACAAAGCAGCCGGCCGCTAGAAGTCTCCTCCAGATAGCGACTGAATCCGACCTAGCTGACAAGCTTTAGTGTCGAAAATCCTTCCAGCCAACGTCAGGACTCGACAAGGACCTCCCGGGCAGAGGGAGTGCAATGACATCAGTTGATGCCCTGAGCCACCTCTCCCAGTAGTTTGTGCTTGACAGCAGGGCTTCGGAAGAGAAGGCATTGTTGCTGTTTACTGCACTCACCACGTTAACATAGTATTATCTTTCATGGGTTATCTAAAGCGAATACCAGCTTTCAGTTCTACACTTTTGATGTTTTTCAGTCCGTTACCTTTCCATTCTTAGGTACTTTTAATGATGTAATATTTTGAAACCGGGCGTCATAAATGCCTGGCAGAAGCGCTCAGCTGAAAGGTTCCATCCCCTTCATTTATTGATTCCGAGTTGGTGTCAACAAGGAAAGATTACGTCACTGAAAAAGCTGCTGCTATCGCGTCAGTAGGAAACCACTGCCTGCGGCGTCACATTGTGCTCAAACGTCCAGCACAAAGAAGTTAGGTATTATACGCGCACGTTTTCTTGAGCCCCGAAATAAGTACCCCCCACTCCTTTGCCAACATTAGTTGAATTAAAAATAAATGATAGCAGCGAGCGTTGTATACAAAATCTGATAACCAGAAATGTTTGCTCTCGTGTAATAGAAACTAATTTGCATTGAAAAACGAACTAAAAATTTGATTCGGTGGTATAACGGTTAGCGTATCGGACTGTTGTGCCCGAGTTTGCGGGTTCAAACCCGATCGAAGCCGTGGATTTTTAAGGGCGAAAAAAATCCTTCGTACGCCTTCCTTCGGAGGGGAAGTAAAGCCGGCTGTCCCATGTAGTAGATTTACTGCATGTAAAAGATCCTCAAGCCTAAATGAAGCCTCTGAGCCAAATTGAGTTCCGCCTGTTTCGTCGCCCAAGATAATACCTCCTTTCTCCGCTAGGTGGTGAAAGGAGCGTAGCGAAATTTGCGTGGTTAGACGGAAGAGCGGGCCTGATGGCCCGAGTCTCGCCACGTAACATAAGGCATTGACTAACTAACTAAAAATCTGGTGTTAAATTCCTTTTTTCAAAATAACCAAACTCCCCACTCCTCTCGCAACTAGCGAAGCGAGGGCTCAAGAAAACGTGCGCGGATAATACAACGTGCAGGGACTCAGGGTGGCTGGGCGCGCATCGTAGGAGGCCTTGGCCGGCGGCGCCAGGGGTAGGGGTGGGGGGGGGGGAGAGGGGGGCGCTGGGCGCGGCGCGAGGGAGAGCGCTCACGCGTGGCCGAGGCCCGCCCCCGGCGCCCGTCCCCGCCGCATCCGCCCACGCTGCCATGGGATAGGGCTACGCGCTCTCGACTCGGGAGGTCACACGATGGTCTTTCACTGGGGTGTTTATCACAGAGGTACACAAGAGGTGCAACCAGGATTTCTCCACGGGGGAACGGTACCTGTGGTATCCAGCCGACTCCGATCTTTTCAGGAATGCTCAATTTAATAGTTATTTATGCACCAACAGTATTGTAAGAGTTTTAATCGATTGGCGACAAAATGTTCGAAGGCTTTTCGTACCTGAGATCAAGAGAACCAGTTAACGCTTGTGGTACATACAAAATCTTATTTTTTAACTATTTTATGGATTCAAATTGATTTATTTACTAATTCACTAGATGACAAGACTCGCTTTGTCTTTTCATATTTTTCTCCCATAATTCCCTCCATAAAAGAACATATAGTATCATTCAACTGTTTTCATATATCCCTCGTACCACAATTATATCCATCCAAGTATTGTATCGCAGCTTCTGGGTCAATGACTCCCATCTCGATCAGGTTTTTCGTCCAGTTTCCCTGATCCTTTGAGCAAATGCTGAGATGGCCCCTTGTTTTGCTTCTGGACATAAATTTAACTTCATTCTCTGTGCACGTCTTCTAGAATTCAGCGGGAAATTTAGTTGTTCAAAGCATTGTTCTCCATGTTGTCGGGATAGGAAGTATTATTCCTTCACGAAGGACATGAGGGATAAGAGACCAAACGTATAGCTGATTTACCCAAAAAAATAGATTTTAGTACATCGGAGCAAATATTTTTTTGTTAACAATCCTTGCAAAACCTTCCATTTCTGTCCGTATTCAAAATTCAAGTAGTATATGGTTTAGGGGATGGATCACAGAATCTTGAAAACGTGCACAGAATTCACTTCTACCGGTAGCGCGGCATTCACAGTTTTCAACTGTTTCTGACGTAAAATAAATAAAAATAAATAAATTCAGGGAAGTTAAGCAGCGTATATCGAGCTCCATATCGAAAGCAATAACACACTATAACGTAGCAGTACAAAATAAAATTTATTTATATTTGTTGATTGTATATATTCAATGATGTATTGAATATCTTTAGGGAATGACTATTAAAAAACAGTGAAACTTTATATCTAATATCTGTCGTCAACAACAGGAAAAAAATCCCTATGATAGTTCAGGATGGAGGTACATCAAAATTGTGATACATTCTAAGTGGTATTCTGGACTGGGAAACACGGTACTAAAGGAACAATCTCATTGTCACTGGAAGACCAGTTATCTCTAAAATTACGGCTCTCGGTCTTCCCTTTTAACTTGCGTACGATTCGCAATTCAACTCTGTTAATAATCTTAATAAAGGACCACTTGCCATAAGAACAAAATATTAGTACAGACGAGGGGTCATCGCAATATCGCACTGGAAGGAATCGATGTAATTTTAGAATTCAGAAACGAAATTCGTAAATTAATACTGCCGATGAACAATATTAATTCAATATTGCGTTATAAATTACATAGCCTTGAGCCGTTGGATAAGTACTGCCTTAATTATACCAACCACTTCCTCTGCAGCAAATCCACTTTGAAATATGGTTTAATCAGTTTCAAACTGCAGATTCCTTACTTTGATTAGAAGTGCGAAGACAAGTAATAACCTTTTTACATAAATAATACAATCGTTTCCAACACACTAAAAACTGAATTATTCGTGTTTCGATTACAATACACGGATCGTGAGCTCGTTTACTGTCGAGCAGAAAGAAAGATGCTTCCAATCATGTTCCTTCTCATAATATATTCCATACGCAAGAAGATATAAATGTCAGAATAACTACATTGCAGACCAGATTTGCATTCTGCTTCCGACCAGACTCCTCACTTGTCATTTTACCGACCTTGACAGGAATCTTGGCATACACATGGTACCATTTGTCACTTCCGCAAACGAACTGTTCACATCGATTTTACAACACTTATTAGATCCGCATGTCGCCATATGTCAGCCCGCTACACTTTAATCCGGACGATGATCTACTCGATTACACGCGGGGTAAGTTGCGAGCTGTTTGCGTACGCGGAGATAATAATAGCATTTATCTTGCTCGCGCGTTGCATATTAACGAGCGCCTAGACAGCTCTTCGACACGAAGTCCAGCAGGCGGAGCGCTGTCTCGCTTCGATCGCAATTCTGAGGCGATGGCTCCTCACCTGCATTTCGACCAACTACAGGGCACTGACTTGGAACACGAATCAATAAAGGTAACTCTTAGTAACTGGGAACAGGTGTATTAAAAATACAACAGCTTATAAGAATCTTGGTGTAAGAATATCAAAGCGAAGTGGATGTGCACAAGTTTTGGTTGGTTGGTAGGTTGATTGGTTGATTCCGGGCATGTCAGCTTAGGTCATTATTACCGTAAGTGTAGTGCATGTTTTCCTCAGGAGATGTCGGTGATCTTCCCCCGCTGGATGGCGAGATCTGGCGCCGACCTACCGTCGGCTAGTGGGGTTTACCCTAACCAGGACTCTCCCACCAGCGGGGCACCGCCCCCACCGGGACAAGCTCTAGGCTCCCGACCGGTCTCCCGAAATATGTGCTAGTATAGTGCATGTTAGTGTAAGTGTGTGTGTGTGTGTGTGTGTGTGTGTGTGTAAGGAGGAGAGGATAGGAGAAGGAAGAGGAAGGACAGATCGCGCGCGGTCCGTGGCCGTTTGTTAGGGTACTGCTCCGGCATTCGCCTGGTGGTGATCGGAGAAACCACGGAAAACTACCCATCAAAGCAGTCGGCCTCTAGAATTCTCCTCCATACAGTGACTGAAAAGCTAATGTCCTGCTGCCGTCAGGACTCGAACCTAGGACCTCCCGGTCAGAGGCGCTGCAGTGACATCAGGTGATGCACTGAGCTACCGCTCCCGGTGGATGTGCAGAAGTAAAATTTAGATTTCTCATGAGAGAGTAGTGACAAGTCAATGAGTAATGTTTAGTACAGCCAAAAAATAACAAGAGATAGATAATATATAAATCGTTGGTTGAAAGCATAAGTACGTATAGTTCAGAAGTTTGGATTGTAATTCAAAGCGAAGAGCAAAAATTAAAATCAATGAAAATGAACTATTTGAGACACGTTGTGACCTTACATTATTGGATAAAGAACCCAATGTTGACATAAAAAATCAAATGGGTATTGATAGTGATATAATGGATGTAGTTGTTGCTAGAAGAATGAGATGGTATGGTATTATCCAGAGAATGACGGAAAGTTGATGACCTAAGAACATTTTTAAATTGTTATCTCAAAGAACCACGAAGCGTGGCAGACCAAGAAAAACAAGAATATAGGAAAGGCGATGGAAAAACGAGATCTTTAAGAGGAAGATTGGGAAGATCAAAGGACCTGGCAACTGGGATGCGAGAAGCGGCAATTTTTTTTGTCAGAAGATGCAATTTTAAATGAAAGAACAGTTTCACACACATTAGATCTTGCAGAAGTGTAGTAAAAAGAATTAAACTAAGAAGGATACCAAGTGGAGCACAAAGAATACTGAGAGAGCTCAGACGGACATCCCCGTTCGGAACCTCAAGGGCAGCAGTCCTTCACCTCCATTAGTACAACAAATGGGAACGAGGCAAACGTTTGCTGCGGGCGACACAAAGACATTAAAATCAACCAATTATTACTCGATTAAAATATTTGTGATCGACATGCTTGCACAACCACCTATCACAGCGCCTGAAAGGTAGACTTTGCGATTCTCAGAACACCATGGTTGGTGGTTCCAAAGGCAATGTCACACTAACGACAATAATTTACTTCTTTTAACTTAATCATACTCCGGGAACCATTTTTTCCCCTGTGAGTTCCTCCAGTCACATTTCGCATTGACTGACATGTCCAAGGGGCATAATTGATTGATTGAGTTTAAGGCCGCTTCAACAGCTAAGGTCATTGGTGCCCGTGTCAAATTATTTTAAGACAGCTCGCACAGTGGCAGTGCCAAGCTAAAAAAAATTAAATGGAAAGTAAAAGTAAAATTAAAACGGAACGTGTCCTAATAAAAAGAGAGTTTGGCAGAAAAGAGCCAGATAAACACTTTAATATCTCTAACAAAAAGCCAAATAATTGGCAATATCTTCTTCTCTCAGATAAGGCTGTAGAAGTTAGTCTCTCGTAAAAAGCTTGCAGAGAGAAGATTCGTCATTTCTAAGTATCTCAGCTAGGGAGCTTGCAATGTGGTTCCTTCGGCGACTCTCTCTTATCTTACCACAGTGCAAGAGCTCCACGGTAGGATATATTTTGCAATATTCGCCTATAGAGGGAGGGTCCCCGCGGAGAATAAATATCGGACTTTTCACCAATCGACGAAATCTTCAACCTGTTCATCTCTTTCTACCCAGGTTGGAAGTTGACTTTTTTTATAGGGGCGGAGGTGAAAATGCCGCCCCTAATATTGCGCGAACTGAGTCAACCATCCCTTCATCCTCTTCAGCTCTTGGACGGGTTTTCAAATTTTTCATTATTTTTTTAATGGGGGAAAATTCCT